>CM034360.1:129441244-129456256 GCA_019925275.1 Mytilus edulis | reverse complement strand
AAACCTAACCCTAACCCTGACCCAAACCCTAACCCAAACCCTTAATTAGGGTTAACCCTAACCCTTAATTAGGGTAACCCTAACCCAAACCCTTAATTAGGGTTAACCCTAACCCAAACCCTTAATTAGGGTTAACCCTAACCCAAACCCTTAAATAGGGTTAACCCTAACCCAAACCCTTAATTAGGGTTAACCCTAACCCAAACCCTTAAATAGGGTTAACCCTAACCCAAACCCTTAATTAGGGTTAACCCTAACCCAAACCCTTAATTAGGGTTAACCCTAACCCAAACCCTTAAATAGGGTTAACCCTAACCCAAACCCTTAATTAGGGTTAACCCTAACCCAAACCCTTAAATAGGGTTAACCCTAACCCAAACCCTTAAATAGGGTTTAGGTTAGGGTTAGTGTTAGTGTTTGGGTTAGGGTTTGGGTTAGTGTTTAGGTTAGGGTTAGTGTCAGGGTTTGGGTTAGTGTTTAGGTTAGGGTTAGTGTTAGGGTTTGGGTTAGTGTTTAGGTTAGGGTTAGTGTTAGTGTTTGGGTTAGGGTTAGTGTTAGGGTTTGGGTTAGTGTTTAGGTTTGGGTTAGTGTTTAGGTTAGGGTTAGTGTTAGGGTTTGGGTTAGTGTTTAGGTTAGGGTTAGTGTTAGTGTTTGGGTTAGGGTTTGGGTCAAACACTTACCCTAACCCAAATCCCAAATGTGTTAAAATTGTTGATTTGGAGGCCTTACTTTATCTCGGAACGGGTAAGTCTAGAAGGATAACCTATTGCAGTTTCGTATTAAGTTTTTCACGAACTTTTTAAAAGAAAGAGTTTTGTAGGGATGGGGGTCAGGTTATGATTTAAAAAAAAAAAAAAAAAAAATATCTATAACACAAACGTTTGTTCAGTGAGGTAGGAAAGTGCGGCCGTAAACTTCAGTGATACCAATAAGTTTTCATCCTTTAGATCGCCTTTCCATCTTTTAGGAACAGTTAACTTTATGAAAATATCTCTATTCAAATCCATTCTACATATGTTTGAAGATTGAGGTCAAAGGCACTTTTCATACTCTGTACTTAGAAATATTTTTGGAAATTTCTGACGCATGCGCAGTCACAAGAAAGGGCAGACATGCGCAGAAGTGACAATGGGCACCTCACTAACCCTCGTCAAAGTACACTACCCTGTCCCAATCATGACCCTAATCCGTACCCTAACCCTAACCCTGACCCTAACCCTGACCCTAACCCTGACCCTTACCCTAACCCTAACCCTGACCCTAACCCAAACACTAACCATGACCCTAACCCTAACCCTAACCCTAACCCTAACCCTGACCTTAACCCAAACACTAACCCTAACCCAAACCCCAAATGTGTTAAAATTGTTGTTTTGGAGGCCTAGCTTTATCTCGGAAAGGATAAGTCTAGGAGGGTAACTGATTGGATTTTCGTATTAAGTTTTTTCACGAACTTCTCAAAAATCAGAGTTTTGGAGGGATGGGGGGTCAGGTTATGGTTTTTGGTACTTTTCATAGTCGATCTTTTCAATATTTCAACATGATCCTAGGCTTCGTTCGGCTTGATGTTAAAAAATCGGCCCCGTTAGGGGCAGTACTTTTCGACAATTAAGCCCCTGGTGAAGACCGCAAGTCTTTATCTTTTGTAGTTTGGAAGTTGGTGTTAATTTCGGGGTTAGGCTTTACTCTCGCACAAACGTTTCTTCAGTGAGGTCGGAAAGTGCGGTCGTACACTTCAGTGATACCAATAAGTTTTCATCCTTTAGATCGCCTTTCCATCTTTTAGGAACAGTTAATTTTATGAAAATATCTCTATTCAAATCCATTCTACATCTGTTTGAAGATTGAAGTCAAAGGCACTTTTCATACTCTGTACTTAGAAATATTTTTAAATAACCCAAACCCAAACACTAACACTAACACTTACCCTAACCTAAACACTAACCCTAACCCTAACCCTAACCCTAACCCTAACCCTTCTCACGCATGCGCAGTCACAAAAAAGGTCAGACATGCGCAGAAGTGAAAAAGGTCATCTCACAAATCTCGTCAAAGTATACTACCATGTCCCTGACCTTGACCCTTACTCAAAACCTAACCCTAACCCTGACCCAAACCCTAACCCAAACCCTTAATTAGGGTTAACCCTAACCCTTAATTAGGGTAACCCTAACCCAAACCCTTAATTAGGGTTAACCCTAACCCAAACCCTTAAATAGGGTTAACTCTAACCCAAACCCTTAATTAGGGTTAACCCTAACCCAAACCCTTAAATAGGGTTAACCCTAACCCAAACCCTTAATTAGGGTTAACCCTAACCCAAACCCTTAATTAGGTTAACCCTAACCCAAACCCTTAAATAGGGTTAACCCTAACCCAAACCCTTAATTAGGGTTAACCCTAACCCAAACCCTTAAATAGGGTTAACCCTAACCCAAACCCTTAAATAGGGTTTAGGTTAGGGTTAGTGTTAGTGTTTGGGTTAGGGTTTGGGTTAGTGTTTAGGTTAGGGTTAGTGTTAGGGTTTGGGTTAGTGTTTAGGTTAGGGTTAGTGTTAGGGTTTGGGTTAGTGTTTAGGTTAGGGTTAGTGTTAGTGTTTGGGTTAGGGTTTGGGTCAAACACTTACCCTAACCCAAATCCCAAATGTGTTAAAATTGTTGATTTGGAGGCCTTACTTTATCTCGGAACGGGTAAGTCTAGAAGGATAACCTATTGCAGTTTCGTATTAAGTTTTTCACGAACTTTTTAAAAGAAAGAGTTTTGTAGGGATGGGGGTCAGGTTATGATTTAAAAAAAAAAAAAAAAAAAATATCTATAACACAAACGTTTGTTCAGTGAGGTAGGAAAGTGCGGCCGTAAACTTCAGTGATACCAATAAGTTTTCATCCTTTAGATCGCCTTTCCATCTTTTAGGAACAGTTAACTTTATGAAAATATCTCTATTCAAATCCATTCTACATATGTTTGAAGATTGAGGTCAAAGGCACTTTTCATACTCTGTACTTAGAAATATTTTTGGAAATTTCTGACGCATGCGCAGTCACAAGAAAGGGCAGACATGCGCAGAAGTGACAATGGGCACCTTACTAACCCTCGTCAAAGTACACTACCCTGTCCCAATCATGACCCTAATCCGTACCCTAACCCTAACCCTGACCCTAACCCTGACCCTAACCCTGACCCTTACCCTAACCCTAACCCTGACCCTAACCCAAACACTAACCATGACCCTAACCCTAACCCTAACCCTAACCCTAACCCTGACCTTAACCCAAACACTAACCCTAACCCAAACCCCAAATGTGTTAAAATTGTTGTTTTGGAGGCCTAGCTTTATCTCGGAAAGGATAAGTCTAGGAGGGTAACTGATTGGATTTTCGTATTAAGTTTTTTCACGAACTTCTCAAAAATCAGAGTTTTGGGGATGGGGGGTCAGGTTATGGTTTTTGGTACTTTTCATAGTCGATCTTTTCAATATTTCAACATGATCCTATGCTTCGTTCGGCTTGATGTTAAAAAATCGGCCCCGTTAGGGGCAGTACTTTTCGACAATTAAGCCCCTGGTGAAGACCGCAAGTCTTTATCTTTTGTAGTTTGGAAGTTGGTGTTAATTTCGGGGTTAGGCTTTACTCTCGCACAAACGTTTGTTCAGTGAGGTCGGAAAGTGCGGTCGTACACTTCAGTGATACCAATAAGTTTTCATCCTTTAGATCGCCTTTCCATCTTTTAGGAACAGTTAATTTTATGAAAATATCTCTATTCAAATCCATTCTACATCTGTTTGAAGATTGAAGTCAAAGGCACTTTTCATACTCTGTACTTAGAAATATTTTTAAATAACCCAAACCCAAACACTAACACTAACACTTACCCTAACCTAAACACTAACCCTAACCCTAACCCTAACCCCAACCCTAACCCTAACCCTTCTCACGCATGCGCAGTCACAAAAAAGGTCAGACATGCGCAGAAGTGAAAAAGGTCATCTCACAAATCTCGTCAAAGTATACTACCCTAACCCTAACCCTAACCCTAACCCTAACCCTAACCCTAACCCTAACCCTAACCCTAACCTAACCCTAACCCTAACCCTAACCCTAACCCTAACCCTAACCCTAACCCTAACCCTAACCCTAACCCTAACCCCTAACCCTAACCCTAACCCTAACCCTAACCCTAACCCTAACCCTAACCCTAACCCTAACCTTAATCATGTTTTTTAAAGTTCAAACTCTGAATTGAGACAGCACTATCGGTCATCTTACATAAAAATAATCTAAATTTCTACAAATGTTACAGGTAAATCGGTCCTGCAAGCTACATGCAAGTTAATTAATCAAGGTTTTTTTTTCAACCAATGTGCATGGTATTAATAATTGTAAATATATATTTTCTCTGTTACTATGAAATGTAGTTTTAAGGTAATAAAGTTCATTAGTTCATTCAAGTATTCTTTTTTAGATACTGATCTGTCTAAACACAAGGACACCAGTATGGGTTAAGCCAGAGAGCTTCCAAAAAGGGGAAATCCCACCTATGTGTACCTAACCAAATCACTCATTTCTGCTCAAAATATCAAAAAGAAATTTTACAGAAATTCTTTTAGATGACCTTACATTCACATTAAAGCAAAAAAATGGGGAAAAATTCAGAGGAAAGGCAAAAACAAATTTAAGAAAAAATATACTGAAATTAAAGGGAACTATATTTGTGAACGAAAATTGACAACGAAAATTGAAGGGGGATAATTGTGTTCCCGGACCAGTACTAACAACACAATTCATAAACAAAAATAAGATAATCCGATCAATTTTGTTGATTCAGGGACTTTCCTGCTTGGTTGGATAAATCATGGCTCAGTAATTGGTGTCATTTTTTCAAAAGAATTAACAAATCTATCTTTGTTCGATTTCAAATTCTACCAAAATTTAACTCTTAGATAAGCAGCGTATAACGAATATATGCATCCATCCTGCAAATACGATGAATATGAAGGATCCTGAGTGCACATTGTATGTCCTGAGTGCACTCAGGAGGTCATTAGCGGTATTCAGACGTACCCCAAATAAAAGATTGGAATTTTTTTCAAATTTAGCGCACATGCAATGCACCACCTCTTCGGAGTCCTCCAAAAAGGTAAAATTCGCCTGTATTTGTATATCTGGTGTATGAAATTCATTGTGTATATTACACGTTCCATCTACAATATACGACAATGACACGGCCGGGTATTGTAAAGCTATTGAGGGACTTTTAATGTCAAATTCATATCCCTGGGCGAAGAAATTACCGGTTTGTGAAAACACTGTGTGAACGGCTTATTCTCATTTCGCCTTAGCTGTCAAAATATATATATAAAATTAATCCCAGTTTGCCTTAGTACAATTTTTTTTTTACCTGTACTACCTATAATTTTAAAAAGTTGGATAAATGAGAATGAACCGAACTAACTAAGGTGAAATGGGAGCTTCTGTAAACAATGTAATTAAGTTAAGTTTTGTTAGTATTGCAATAAGTTGATATTTGTTATTTTAACCCATTTTGATGTCAAATTCTACCATGAAATACTTTTTAAAGGAAAGATATTTTTTTTTTATTTTTGGGTCGCACTTTTTATAGTTACGCTTTTTTTTCTGAAAGTGTTTTTTTTTACTCATGTGTTATATTTTGTAAATAAAGTCTTATTAGAAATTTATATTTTAATGAATAAATAAAGACAAATATCATACAAGTACAAGGCACTGATATACACATATGAATGTTCAATGTTCATTTAGTTTCCAAGTTAGAGGATGTAAGATGCTGCATCACCATACTGAATATTATTAGTTACACAGAGTGCTAGTGACCTAATACGGTATATATGGGGTCAGTAAATTCCATATGGGGTGCCAGCCCTCTAAATGCTTATTTGTCCTTCTGTCTCGTGGTGGTTCCAAGTTGGTTGTGGGTATATGCCATCTCTTCATATCACAATTATACGTTAACTTGGTGAAGGCATTGGTTTGTGGTGCGTTGGTTAAGTATTTGGTAAACGTGATTGCAGTTTTGTCTGATAGAGTACTAATCTCCTGCTTTCGAATACCATGACTTATAATAGTGTGGTTTTGGTCTTTCACGCTGTCAGACCTTTTGTGTAGACACCTGTTTCTTGTTGAAGACTAAACATGCGCTCTTGATTCATTTATGATTTTTTGTCGTTTGGTTGCTGTCAAATTGAAATATAACCCACATCTCCTATATTATGTGTTCCGTTTGATTAAAAAAGGTAATTATAAAGAGATAGATTATTTAAATTCCAACGGTCACAAATCTAATCTAAATCCGATTTCAATTATTTCGTAAAATACGTTACCTTTTTCTGATTATCATAATATTCCCAGTTTAAGGAAAAGAAAAGACATTTTTTCCATATATTTTTTTACAAAGTTGCTAATGGTTTAATTAATTATTTAATTGCTAGGTCAGTGTCGGATTCCGGGCGACATAGCGTACACTTTCCTTTTAATTTTTAGAGTTATTAATATCGTAATTTTTGTATCCTTGCTATCCTTGCTAAATCTTCTACTGTATATCACAGCTAGTGAATAAGTCTAAATGTCCGTACAGTGTATAGTAAGATCTTTTTTCCACACATGGACATTTCATTAGTATAGAAAGTTCGCTATAGTGTTCCATCATGGTCTTAGTGCAGTTTTGAGAGCTTATAGTGCACCGAGGCGGTCTAGGTTATTTTTAGACGCACCGTAAAGTCCTAGTCACACCATTGCAACAATGTCCTGTTTTGATAAATTTGTTAAAATGCTGGGACCATGATACTAATAGTATAATATTTCCCTTTTAAATAGTAATTGTTATGAATGATAATATTTTATATGTATGCTGTCTTAGTTTTTAAATAGTTATTTGGTTAATATGGTGTCTCGTAAGTCATTTTTGGACAGGATATTTTTGTTTTATAGTGTATGTATATTCTGCACGAATAATTTTTATCGCTATCATTATAAAAAACTAGACTATGTGAACCGTATGAGATCGCACACAAGACAGCTGATTGGATAAATGGAATGAATTGTTACGCCTACATAAAACTGATATCCAATCGAATGCCAGCAGACACCTGTCAGTAAAAACAAATTGTAAGCGTGGATGGTTAGAGATTCATTTGTGTATTCGATATTTGAAAAATAAGTTAGATAGTCACTATTCGTTTTCCCTTTTTTTCAGCCGGATTTCAATAACTGTTTTTACACTTTCTTAATTAACAGAAAGGTATTTAAATAGAAGCGCGCCACACAGGTTACAGAGATTTACAAGCATTTAATATAGCGACTTGTGTTTTCCGGAACGTTCTATTTTCAATAATTCACAGACTTTTGCAATAATATTAAACCTTTATTTTTTACCTTCAAAAACTGCTCAAACTTTTATTCTCAGACTAGACAGCATGAAAGACATAAACACTTTTATAAGTCAGTGTACACACGGTGTTTCCCAAACTTGGTAATTTCTTCGCCCAGGGATATGAATTTGACATTAAAAGTCCCTCAAAGCTTCACAATACCCGGTCGTGTCATTTCCGTATATTGTAGATGGAACGAGTGATATACATACACCAGACATACATGTTCCAATACAGGTAAATTTTACCTTTTTGGAGGACTCCTAAGTGGGGATGCGTTGCATGTGTGCTAATCTAAAAAAAATCCAATCTTTTATTTGTCTAAACTGCGTTACATGCAAATGCGAAATAATTAGTGTTGTTTGTTCAGTCCAATTTATTTATAAATATAAATTTATTCTTTTGAATAAAAAAAACTACGCATGTAAACTTCAATGAATACAATAGTATTTAATACTAGTAGCCTAAATGTAAAACAATTGCAGCAAGATTTGAGGTTGAAGCGGCTCGATCAAAACGTGAATAGATGAGAAATGGTCATCATTCTTCTAATTAATTACAAAGTATTTTGTGAGAACAAATACTTATATTTTAGTGATGGTGATACATTGTTGTTTGCCTCAGTCACCTCAAGTGGCAAATATTTCATTCGTGTTCATAACGAGAACACAAGTTTTAAATATAATAGGAAGAACTTCAAATAGTCGTTCGACAATAAGATTAAAAGTAAACTTGAAATACCACTGGATAATGAGAGAAGATTTAATAAGGATAGGAATTTAGCCTTGCAACAGCTCGTTACAGTGGGACCACTAACATAATTGAGGAAGAGTTTTCAATTTGCAGAGAGCGATGGTCCTCTCAATCTACTCTGATGTCGGCCATCTCTATTCATACGTGTAGATACCAACATCACATAACGGCATCTAATTTAGATAAGATCATGACTTTAAAATCGCATTAGTAACGGTGATAATTCTGTTAAACTGTATTGTTTATTATGCTCGAGTTTTTGGTATGACTATGCGACCTCTCTCCTGGTTGGTCTCGTGAGAATAAGTTCACCTCGACAGCGAGAGGACTTTAGTCCGAATCCCAAACGGGTCTAACAAAGAGTTTTTTTCTTTCTTTCGAACTGTTAGCTTGTGAACTTACACGTTAAAAATCCATCTCAGTGTGTCGGTCTAGTACAAAGCAGGCTTAATTTTCATATTATATTTCCATATTATAGTTTTGTCCTAAATCTACTGATTTATATCACACCTGCTATAATTTTCAACTATCGAAATAAAAAAAAAATGGTACGTGAAATATTTCTACGGAACACTTGCATTTTTGTCTAAAAAAAATCACTGCTCCCGTATTATTTAGTCTTGTTGCGGTTTAGGCTTTTTATTCTGTATAGGTTTCTTTCTATTACAAAAATATGTGTGTTGACTCTTAATGTTTTGATTGATATGTGTCGTTGGGTTGATGTCGTATTAATGTATACCTTTAACATTGTTTTCAAAACCAAATGATTGATTGGGTATAGAAATATTCACATCTCTTGACTTACCCCGTTCGACAGTATATCTTTGCTAAAATTGGGTGCGGACGTTTGGTTGTTCGGTTGTATAAATAAGCAGCCGCATTTGGTCGAAAAAAAAATAGTCTATGCATGGTGTAGTGAGAGTTTCGCGCTATCTATACGTTAAAAAAAAATGAATAAATCGTTGAAGGGATATACGAACTTCGATTGAAATTTCTAAAAACGAAAAAGGTCACCTGAATCTCCAAGTAAGCCAGTCGCATGGTTGAATCTAACGCTTTAGAAGAAACGAAACGGCCAAAATAAGTTTAGTCTTATTATAAATTGTTGCCAACTTTTTCGTCCGTTTTTGCTTTTATTACAACTTTACCAGATATATATATATAAAGATTTGACAGTAATTGTTTCACCCAAACGAGCTCAACTACATGTCGTTGTTTTACGCTTCAACATAAATGCATATGTATGTATACAATGGAGACTGTTTTCTGTTCTACTGCCCTTGTCCTAGATTGGCTGTATACAATCTAACCCCTGACATGGACTACTTTATTAAATGTTTACAAAAAAATAAATGCAAAGAGAAAGATTCGGAAAGAAATTCTAAAATTTACGCTAAAAAATAAAATACACAAAAATGAAAACAGTTTTAGACAATTATCATTTGAGAACTATATATAATTAGCATGCATCACTAAATGAAACTGATAAATTGATTGCTCCCTTAATGTCCAGTGGCAAATATATCACGCATATTCATGACGAGATGCGAAATGGATCGACCTGAAGCAAATGATTGATACATCACCAAGACAGAGAGTTCGCTGAGGTAAAACGTATGCCGTACTAGAATGCTGTATGGATTTTGCTCATTGTTAAAGGCCGTACAGTGACCTTTGAACGACTTTGACCCCCTTTTATAGGGTGCTCATTATAAAGTTTTAGTTTTTGGTCATTGTTGAAGGGTGTGCAGTGACCTATTATATAGTGACTAACAAGTAAATCACTTGGTCTACATGGTTTAAATGGTTGATAGTCGTCTCACCATATCTCCTTAGGCCAAAATAAAAATTGTTTGTTTCCCCTCCCCACACTCAGGTCAAAAATAAGCCCCCTGGGATGGGAAACAGACATTCTTTTAAATGTGGCCTTATTCATGATCTTTTTATTGAAATTCTGTAATAAGAAAATTTTACTAGTCTATAAGTATCACATAAACTTTACATTATCAATAATCCATTAAAATGAAGTCCAGTCAAAATAACCATGCCAGACAGATATATGACAGATAATTTCATGAATTTCTGAATTTACACAGTTCTTCCATACCCCAAATTTATGGTTAAACGTTTATAGTAACCATAGAAACAGAGAAAAGACTAAATTAACATAAAAACCATGAAAATGGTGTCATTGTCAGATGAAATAAGCCAATCAAAAATGTCAAACATGTACAACTTACATTTATTCCATAATTATGCCAAAAGTAGTGATCCTATACATGTACAATGTAGCTTATAGCTTATGAGAAACATTGATGACCTTCGGCTATTGTCTGCTCTGTAGTCGGGTTGTTGTCTTTTTGGCACATTCCCAATTTCCAGTGTCAATTTTATTAGGAAGTATAAACTGAGAAACAAACCTAACCATGTTAACATTGTATTAAACTGAAATAACCTTAATCACTTAAATTATCCATGAAGGTCAAGGTCAGGTCAACCAAACCTGAAAGACAAGTAGATCTTTCAAGATACTCATATATACAATAAAATGTATCCAATTACATATATGAAATATACAGTATAAGAGAGCATTTCATTGATTAAGTAACAGTATATTTTACATGCAGTCATTGAACCATGAAAATGGGGTCGGGTGCAATGTACATATAATGGCAAACTGAAACATCATAACATATTAATTAGCTACTAGCATCTGAATACAAGACAAGAAACATCCAGCTCTTTTAGCTTTTAAAATGTAAAGCTCTATAAAATAGCTTACATCATCACCCCAAGACTGTAATACAAATTTCTTGTATACAACCAACTTTCATGACTTTTGTGTAAGGCGAGACAAAATAAAATGATACTTTGAAGTACATGTATTGTTTAATATGTTTGACTACTATTATAAAATGCCAGTTTCAGAATGAACAGTAATTTAGAAGATTATTAAAATACATGTAGATACATTCAGACTATTATAACTATACAGCAAGCTGTCATTTGACTCTAACCAACAACCATGCCAGGGCTGTAAAGCTTGTCTAGGTTGGTAAAAACTTCCATCATCATGCATATAAATGACACTAACCAATAGTGATGGACCGTGACAGACCCTCATGGAAAGTAAAGGAGGTTTAACACTCCCTGGTGGTACATGTAGCCAACAATAGCAATGGCAGCATAGAAACTCTTATTATATCCAAATTCTTATTTCAAATGAATAATTATCCAAGGTGAATCAGATGATGTATGATCATGATGCTGCACTTTTAGTATTGACAATGATTGATATTCACTGAAACTAGATATTTCCATTATTCCAATTTTCTATTCTTAATGATATAACTATCCAAGATAATCATGGAATTAAGATATGATGCACTACTAATATTCCCAGAAAACTTTAAATTCTCTTTATTTCAAATTGTTCATATTACTTATTTCAAATATATATATATATATATCAAAGGTATGCTCTGTCATCAAGTAATGTAGTACATTGTATTTCCTACATTTTTTTCAATGAATTGTAAGTTTGCTATTTGTTCAATTCACAATTTTCTTTTTGTCCAATCAGATCATCCCATCAACTGTACATCATGACATAATGCTGTTAGCTCTATCAACGTTATTTCCAAACCAATAAGTAACACAAAATTATGAATGAATCCACCATTTCACAATTTATAGCTACAGGTACAAATGAGGTACCATATGCGAGTAAGTTAGTGACACTATATATTTCCTATATATACATTGATATACATGATATATGCGGCTTCATAATCTGGCTTGGAATCATGCTCAAACCAATGTGATATCTTATCTACAAAAAAAATATACATTAAGAATAAAGTATTTGTTATATATAAACTTGTATTTATCTACAAGAAAAACTAGCAATCATAATTTGTTTGACAACAAAGTTTAATGATGTAAAGAAATGAATTTATGACTTATACAATTTAATTGATAAGTCCCTTATGAGAAGAAGAATAAAACCCTTTTTTGAGGTTCTATTTCTAAAACAAAATGTTCTCTCTTTCTACATCAATGTTTTCTTATGTGTATACTTCATTGAAGGGTGACTGTCTAATAGAGGCTATAGCACGATACTTGTTGTGATCAATTTATAATACTTTTTTTTATCTTAAAATAGAATTTGTTGAATATTACTACCAACGTGACATGGTGACAAAGCAAATAGTATTTATAAGATTCTTCTTCTTCTTCTTCTTTTTCTTTATAATCCATCAACATACTGATGATAACGTGTCGGGCACTTATTTAATTATGCCGCGCATGCGTGGGATCTAATTTTTATTTAGTCATGACAGTCATGATAGTGAATAATATACAAAAGATAAAAATAAAAATTTCAACATAATTTCTTTTTCTTCTGTTATAACATATATTTAAGTTCAACAAAATTTAGAGCATAACAAATCATTTATAACAAAATAATGAATCATACCCGGTAAAATCTTAAATTTCTTATCACAAAAGATGAAAAGTGTTAAAAACTGTTGTTAAGGAGCAATGCCGTCTCATCATTTGGAATCAGGCATGTCAGGGCACAATATCAATATACTCTTTTTTTGCCCCGGGCAATTTTGAGGTTATAGCATATATACAAACCCAAGCCTTGAACATGTTGTAGGTATTCATAACACATATGTGACAAATTATAATTATTGTACATCACCCACCAGTGGCTATATAAATAGGTATATCATCGTCGTAACTAGTCCGAGATTACTCTGACGTCCAAACGGCTGTTTTGCCAGACAAGCTTGTCTCGGACTACATCGTAACATGTGAAGATTGGTTGGTTATTGGTTAATAAAAAAAAGTGACAAATATTTCATGCAAATTTAGGACGTGACAGTTATCAATACATTAACATACAATATGTAGGATTACTCGATCAGGGGTTTAGGTCTTGTAACTGTTGTAATAGGCCATCCCGCACAACCATACCATTGTGAATACCCCACATGTCAATGCATGTTAGGCAATAAACAGGGGTGGATCCAGCCATTTTTAAAGGGGGTTTAAACCATACTAGTTTATATGTAACTTTTTAAATCATGCATTGATCTTCAAAAAAACATGAAAAAAGGGGGGGGGTTAATCACAGGAACAGTTTTTTAACAAGCCCAAATTCTTACTTTGCCTTTGAACAGGCTACTATCCAAGAGTGTGGAGTATTGGAACGTCGATTCATACCTGTATGCACAAATTTAACAAATGTGAACATTTTTCCTTCAAACTCTTGGGTGATGATCCATGATCAATGATTATTCTGATAGACATGTATTAAAATATTCATTTCTACTCACCAATTGCAATTTCCAGCTCAGCTTATATTGTACTATAGTTTCCTTCTACCATGTCAACGATTTTGTGTAAAATAAGTTAGCTATTAGAAGCGCTGACACTGCCGACACACATGCGACATGAATGCAACAAAAATAAAGAGGCTACGGTAACGTTAAATCGTTTATAGGCGAAGAATTATTTTCCGTTTTTAATTAAACTTGTCAGATTTGATAAATTATCGTCGAAAAATGTCCCTAATGGATAGTCATTCAAATTAAACCAGCTTTATTATGCTGTATGCCTGTAATATATATGTAACCTGGTCTTTAAATGTACTTTAAGTACAGTGTCTGACGTATAAACATTTTCTTGATTATTTATCCTATTTCAAATATAAATTTGAATGAATTTATAAGCCTTTTTCTGCTATAATATTCAGACTTTATTTTTTAACGAAGGCTTCTGGTATGTAGTTTTTTTTTACAAAAGGCTCTCGAATTATAGACACATTAAAAAATAAAGATGGAAAGTCAAACGCATGAGTCTGGCAAAAAAAACCGGAATAAACGGAAAACGATAAAAGACAGAGTTATATATTTTTTTCCCTGCCTCAAATTTACTAAAAATGCAATTTATATAGGTAACATAAAAAGATAAATGCTAATGCATTCATTTACAATATTTAAAAATAGTTACATCTCAAATTTAATTTAACATATTAAGATCACGTTTTCAAGTGTTCACGGCCGACATCCGTTATTATTAAATAAGGGTGTAAAAATGAATGACAAATTCTTCACCACGTACGGCAGTCTGTAATTGCATATAAAACGTATTGCAATCACTTGTAAACCATTAAATATAAAGGTCCAGGTGCTTATATTCAATAAATAAATATTATTTCGGCAATCTGTTGATTTTGTTTAGTCAATTCGCGGTGATTTGTGCAGCAGTATGACTTTGAGCTACTTTTTTTTATTTATATAATTATAAAACAATGTTAAATAATTAAATAGGAAGAAGTTAGAATTCAAATTGAATATTTGTTTTATTTAAATAACATGATTAAGGGGATGTGGTAGACTTTCAGTTAAAAAAAATCGTCTTCTTTCACAGTTTTATTTTATTCTTGAAAGGGGAGCAACCCCTGATAAATAATGGGAAAGTTTCACTCGTTTTGTGTCCAAATTATTAAAATCTGAACACGACTGGACACGGTCTGACAAAATCTTGACGTCAGTTTATATCCATGGTCTGTTTTGGTCTGACACGGTCTCAACGGATCTAAACAGCTCGCTAGAAGATACAGTCTTAAATATCTTGACATGCCTTAACGGACTAATTTACCTAATGAGACTAGCGATCCGAATGGAGACTTAACGATCTGACAAATCTTGACGTTTTCCTCTAGCGGTAAATCCAGTCAATTAAGATACGATCAGACCAAAATGACCGTTTCAGACTGAAATCGTGCTACTAGTGCAAGCCGGTACAAGAATATTAATCAAAAGAAATAAATTACGTCGCCT
>CM034360.1:129217266-129441221 GCA_019925275.1 Mytilus edulis | reverse complement strand
AACCAAAAAATCAGACAAGCCTCATGTTATTAATTCATCAGTTATAACATTTACTATTACCAATGTTATTTCAACTGATCGGGCGGAGCTAGGTTTTAATTTGCATAAGGGCAATCTATTTGAAGATGTGTGTGATAAGGATGATTGCCGTTATAATTATTACTGATTTCTAATTACCTATCAGTGTCATCAAAGGAATTTACAAAAGAATTACTGGACACTTCATTGATGAGTTTATCCTAATACACCTATCTATAGATGGACTGGTTTATTATGAGCGAACCGGTTAAACTCCGCCAAGTCAAGTGAAATAAATCGAGTAATACAAAAACATGAAAATGACAAAAAAAAACATCTAGTTCACCGTTTGGTAATGATTTTTTTACGACATGCTTGAATATATTTTGGATAGGGATTTACAGAATAGGGAATATCAATGAATAATGGACAAACACTAGTAATGGAGAAAAATGGACCAAAACAATGTATGATAGAAAAACATGAACCCGAAACGAAAATAAAATAATTAAATAGAGAAATAGCCTAAATAAATGAATACAGAGATGAAGTACCCCCAATCTAGACCTTCATGTTTCGGTGCTACTGCTAAGTCATGGGGATACAGAGTATTGTTATTCAAAGTATTTATGTGTGAGTTAGAACCACGCTCGTGCGGGTGCATTCGACTCCAATCTTAATAAAATAGGATGGTCAGTTTTCCTATCGAAGTTGTTTTTCTCAGGGCACTCCGGCTTCCTCCATAAATAAAAACTGTCCGCCACGAAATAGCCTGAAGCGGTTATTAAAAGTAGGGTTAAAACAATCGAAAATAAAGAAGGCTAGTGTTATGAAAGGATTTAGGACACTTTTAGAATTAATTAGAAATTGAAATAAAATAGATCTTATTAAAACAAAAATATAGGTTTATAGGTTATTAAGATAGTTCCAAGTAAAAGATAATATAAATGTCAAATGATTCGTTGATATAGGAAAATAAAGTAAGAAGAAAACACATGAGAAAAGATAGCGAATAACAAGCATTATCTTAGATGCATGATAAGCAAAAATAGTACAAGTCAAGAACCTCATTAGTTATTTGGCACGTGTTTAGAAGGTTGCTAGGTCGACGGACAGATGTATGTCGAATTGATATTACATCCAAGGTTATAGCCATATTCTCAGCATCATGAATATTCAGTAATACATTTAGGCACACAAAATAGTTATTAATAACCAATCAAAAAGTTAAGATACGAAGATTGACGTACACAAGATATTAATTAAAATTTAACAAATCTTTAATTATCAATTATAATAGAGATCGGAAATTGAAATTCTTCCAAAAATATTATTTCATTTAATTTAAGAAATAAAAGTCCAAATGCTTTTCAAAAACAAATAAATACATTTTGCATATTATGAAGCAATAAATGTTTTGGCAACACATTCCATCTTTTTCAAAAGAGGCTCAATCTTGTCTGGGGAACAGGAATGTCGGGTAATGAGTAGTGACTATAAAAGCAAACGTAAGTCTACTGCCCGTACATTACATTACATTACAATCCTTGTTCCTACCAGCAAATTGAGTTGTCTTATTTATTTCATTAAAAAGGTAAGTTATATAATGTTTATTAAAGTAATTTAATAAAATAAATTAATTGCAAATTAATAGGAAATAATTCAATAAATATAATAAGTTTAATTCGAGCAATATTTGAAATAAAAATATATTTTGTTATTGTCAAATGATAATCTTATTGTTAATCTGTATGATTTATGCACTGTAATATTTTACGATCAAAAAGAAAAGAGACATTACATTACATTACAATCCTTGTTCCTACCAGCAAATTGAGTTGTCTTATTTATTTCATTAAAAAGGGTAAGAAGGCGCGAGTCCCACTCTCGCTGCCAAGCTGTCCACAACAACGACATGTAGTCCCCAGATGTCAAAACATCCATCTACCTACAAGAACCATAGAAGAACTCAGAAAACGAGAGGAGGCAAAACAACATCATGTAATCAATTAGAAACAACAAAGACAACCCTTATACCAACATCGTAACAAGTGACCACCATGTTCAGTTTTCAACAACAATTGACAGCAAAATCCCGTCACAACACTAGCGGCCGAAACATATTAGAAGTGTATTATAAACTTTTAAGTACAGTTCTAATGACCATATTGTCGATGTGTTGACATTTTTCATTTGGCCTTGCACATTTTTTCATGTTCTATTATTGTTGATTATTTTACCTAATTTTCTTTCAAAAGGAACGAAATCTAGAACCCGTATTTCCTTTATGTTCTCTCCATATAGCTGTAAATGTTTGACCACATGTTGACCTAGAAAACCACATCCTCCTGTCACTAATACTGTGTGCATTTTTCAATAATCTGAAATCTAGAAATAAAATAGAAGATACATAAAAGAAACGTGTAAAATGATTTAAAAAATAAAATCAAGCCACCTGACAGAAATATGGACAATACAAACTGTTAACTAATTCTGCTCAGGTTGGTCCGTTGGACAGAACTAGCCTAAGTAAGACATGACATATTGGCTACTGGATGTTAACAAACAACCAATGAAGTTTATCGCCAAAGAGGAAGTATGATACTAAGCCACAGACCGTGGAAAATCCGGTACAAGGTGTAAAGGTTATGCTACAATGCAAATTTCTGACCGATAAAAATCATTGCAACATTTTTTTTTTATCTCTTTATCAACGTATTTTAATAACTTTTTCAATAACACTTCATAGCGTTCATATCATTTCGTATAATAACAGTAAGTGTTTAACGTTTGTTTTCGTAATGATTTTTTAAGTGTTTTTTTAAGCTCTGTTCGAAATTATTTTTAAGAAACCACTATCAGAATTATTTTTTAAATTGATGTACAAAACAAAAATAGAGTGAAACAAAAACAAAGATTTATTGACTTATATATGTGCAATATTTAAAACTAATGTCTATCTTTAAAATGTTCCCCATTCCTTGTTATAATATACAGGCGGATGGTCTCGTGATAGCCTTCCCATCGAGTAGAAATAAAGACTTAAATATTGGTATTTACTGCATCTTCAAAAAACTCGCAACTTTTTGGAGTAAGAGCAAGACTGATTGTTTAGGATTTGTCACCGTGGAAAAGTGGGTGACCTTTGGGGTTGTGTTACAAGAGCCTGGCTGAATTGTTTATTGTTACTGGAAATAAACGGTACCCTATTCTGCATCAGATGCGCATTTCGACAATCACTGTCTCTTCAGTGATACCCGAGACCAAACTATTTGAAATCTAACGCTTTTTAAAATAGCAAGAGCTATACACAAAAAATGACCAAAAAGTACAGCTAAAGTCCAAAAAAAATGCATGAGGAAAATACATTCCTTATTTTTTTTTTTAATTTCCAAAATTTACTGAAACTGGTGAAAGCTAACTAACGGTGAATATTTCAAAACTCAGGATGGAAAAGTTGTATATGCGATGGAGTGTGCCCAAAATTAATTTACACAAAATTAAATAGATGTTTTTTTGGCTTAAGTTAAGCCTTCCAATAGTGTGTTTTGCTATGTTGTGATATTAAACTATTGTTTAAGAAAGGTTTTACATTACTAAATTTTGGGCCCTTTGTAGCTTGCTGTTTGGTGAGCCAAGGCTCCGCGTTGAAGGCAGTACATTGACATATAATGGTTTACTTTTATAAATTGTTATTTGGATGGAGAGTTATCGCATTGGCACTCACACCACATCTTCCTATTTCTAAGAATACACATATCAAACAACCCTCAAATTGAGTGATTTTGTTTTTGTTTTTTTTTTGTTTTTTGTTTTTTTTTAATATTTAACATATTTTATTAATAATCACCTGTTACATCAACCCTCAGTTGCCCAGGGAACAACTAAGGGGGCCCCATTTTTACAGACTCATTTGTCGGGGGGAAAAGCATTTTGAGTGATTTTGTTCACTTAATAGAATTAGTATACTTTCATAAGAACTTGAAGAATAAAGTTAAATTACAAATCTGATTATGATATTTAAAACATATAATTATAAAAAGGAAGTGTCAAAAATGGTTAGCAGATTAGAACATGTCGAAACTGAGAATTTAATTGCATAACAAAAAACATTTTGTTTCAGTCCTTGGTATACTTGCCAATGGAATGTATTGGTAATTTGTCCTCATCCTTCATATGTATTGAACAATTCCCACAGGGAGTAAAACTTTTAAAACTCAAGTCATTAATTCATCTTAAAATCTAAGCCTGTGTCTATACAAAACATTTGTTTATGATGTTAAAATGTTACACTTACCTTCAACCATGTACATGCATACCGGTTCAAGGGTTGGATAAATACACACAGTATTTACAAACAAAAATACACACAATATTTACAAACATAGATACACACCGTGTATTTAAGAAATATCGATATTATATTAATAGACAGGAAATGTTATTATACAACGGTTATGTGTATTTGTCCTTTTAAAGTTGTTTGTGTTATCACAATTTTGAGATATTTAAATGTACAGCAGGTATAGCGTTCGAAAGGGAGCGTATTTGCAAGCGATTTAATACGGGTTTTTTTTTCAGTGTGACCATGTTTTTTTTTATTTGATGTAAAATGTAAACAAACAACATCTATTTTGCATAAAACGTAAAATCAATATTTAAATAGTTACATGTATATGCCTATCCCGATTCGGGAGAGATCCGTTTGCGCCAAAAAATGCGTCCTTTTGCGCCACATTTTTCCACTCCAATGCTACGTTTGCGCCACATGTTTTAAAATTACATGGTATCATTTCCCCCAAAAATAAAACATACGATGGCGCCAATTAGAAGAAAAATTATGTTTGGACTTGGAACTGGCATTTTACACGGCAAACATTTTCTTTTCTGAAACATATCTTCTTCGTACTGCTGTAGCATGGGTACTTTCCAAAATAAGTATGTAGTAGCATCACCTTATTCAATGGGGTAAAGGTGATGACCGTAACTGCATTCACGCAATCACAATATGTCGGATGAAAAATAGGTCAGAATTCGTATTGTCTGTTTAAGTGTTTCGTTACAAAGCATACATTGGTACGAAGTAAATTTATAAAAAAAATGAAAACTATACTCACCGTACGGCCTTTAACAATGAACATAGCCCATACCACATAGTTAGCTATGAAAAGCCCCTAAATAAAAAAATGAAAAAACAATTCAAACGAGAAAACTAACAGTCTAATAAATATGAAAAGAAAATGTGGTAAGATTGCCAATAAGACAACTGTCCACAAGAGACCAAAATGACACAAACATTAACAACTATTGGTCACCGTACGGCCTTCATAAATGAGCAAAGCCCATATCGCATAGTCAGGTATATATAATGAAGGTAAAATGAGGTAAAATATTTAAAGAAATAATTTTTAATATTTTATATAAAACTAAGTGAATCTTCTATGTAATTGTAGAAAATAACTAATTCTTGTATAAAGCTTTTTGTTTAAAAAGATATAATTAGAAAGTCTTTAATGTTATGTAACTTTTAATATATAAGTATTAGATGTGAAATTCTTCCTATTTGACACTTAGCGACATAAATAAGGTTTGACAGCTTAAACTCTAAGAAGTATTTCCTTTAGCAAATATATCTAATTCTTTTCTATTGTTCACTTAGAATTCTATCTAACCAAATAATCGGATTTCCCTAATGGGCATAAAAACAAAGTATTAAGTAATCAAAAATAGTAAACCCAAATTATGCAAAAATGTGAATAAGGTAAAAGAGATCTAACCAATAGAAACTGTCCTTATAAAATAAGTATTCTAAAAGTCATTCTGATTGGTGAATAAAACAAGTCCATCCAGCACGTGTTCTTAGGGTTTAAAATAGGAAACCCTAAGGAATGAAACATTAATTTACTCGTATGGTTGGACTCCAAATAAACATATATTGACATCTTTGTTTTATTCACCAGGTTCGTAAACTTATAAATTTTGTTTAATGAAAAGTTAAATAATAGAAGTCTTTCTTGATTAAAGTTCCATAACTATTATGATACACTATTTTAATTAATTGATAAAGTATTTTGATAATTGTTATTTCAATTTCATTTAAGAATCAAAACTCTTTTATTACATATTAATGTATTTGATTAATTTACTCGTATGGTTGGACTCCAAATAAACATATATTGACATCTTTGTTTTATTCACCAGGAGCCTCGAAAGAACGCAAACGATAGTCCCCCAATTATCGTAGTTAAATAGAGAACACAGACATGTAAAACAACAAAGAACTACAACACGTTTAACCCTTCAACGGGAAAGGGGAGGCAACTGCCTAAGTCAGCGCTTTCCCCCTCTTTCCCGCACAACATAATTATAATAGACCCGATAAGACAATGTAAAATAATTCCAAAGAGAAAATGAACAGCCTTATTTTTATAAAAAAAAATGAACGAAAAAAAAAATGTAACACATAAACAAACGACAATCACTGAATGACAGGCTCCTGACTTGGGACAGGCACATACTTACATAATGTGGCGGGGTTAAACATGCTGGCGGGACCCCAACCCGCCCCTAACCTAGGACAGTGGTTTAACAGTACAACATACGAACGAACTATAAAAATCAGTTGAAAAACTGGGCAAAAATACAAGTGGACCTTGCCGGGTACTTGTACATCCAGACAACAACAAAAACACTAGGAACAGATCTGAGAGTATTCGCAGTTATCCGACTGCTAGTTCAAAGCCACTAACAACTACTAAAGAAAATCATGCATCTAAGACTAAACTATCAATCCGTACACATCCAACATTCAATGGATTTAGTGTTGAGTCAGTAACATGTTAGAATAAGTTTGTTTAAAGTAGCGATAAGTTTACATGGATCATTTCTAAATTTCCGGGCACGGTTTACAACATTTCAGTTAAAATGAGGATGTGCTATCCTGTTTGAAATAGGTTTTGTACAGGTACAACCAAACTTCAAAACCAAATATTTATATCTATGGAAAAATTCAGTAAAGGATTAAGTAATTTATGGTAACGATATCCCTGATTTTATAATTTACCAGTAATATTTAGATTGCGTTCGTTAAAATCAAAAACGTCCCAACAGTCACGGGCATAGCGAACGAGCTGTGAAATATATTTATCAATTAAATGCAATTTCGACGGGTCTTTACTGAGTTAAGTCATAAACTGTGATTCGTAACAGTACAAAAAACAAGTCTGCTATTTAAGGGGCACAATTAGTGCCCATGGGGATACCTACAACCTGTCGATAAACTTTGTTGCCGAAACATACATAATTATAAAGTTCATTTTTTATTTCCGTTTGACACCCTTCTTCGACATAACCGCCACTGAAGAACATCTTTTGATTGCTGGTAACAATAATAATAAATTAGCATGCAATCCTTTTTTTCTAATCTGTAGCGAAGTACACCGTCTAGGGTGCACTCAACTTAAGTGACCTTATACGAATTTTGTTTTGAAATATTGTTGTTAATGACTTGTTTTGTAACAATAAACGCTAGCACATTAAAAAGTGAGTAAACTATGTTTTTTATAATGAACATCTCTGTATAAAAAAGAAGATGTGGTATGATTGCCAATGAGACAACTACCCACAAAAAGACCAATATGACACAAACATTAACAACTATGGGTCACTGTACGACCTTCCACAATGAGCAAAGCCAATACCGCATAGTAAGCTGTAAAAGGCCCCGATAAGACAATGTAAAACAATTCAAACGATAAAACTAACGGCCTTATTCATGTAAAAGAATAAACGAAAAACAAATATATAACAAATAAACAAACGACAACCACTGACTTACAGGCTCCTGACTTGGGACAGGCACATACATAAATAATGTGGCGGGTTTAAACATGTTAGCGGGATCCCAACCCTCCCCTAACCTGGGACAGTGGTATAACAGTACAACATAAGAACGAACTATAAAAATCAGTTGAAAAAGGCTTAACTCATCACATAGACAAAAAATACAAGTGGACGTAGCCGGGTACTTATACATCCCGACACAAAAAGACACAATGAACAGATCTGAGAGTTCTCGCAGTTATCTGACAGCTAGTTCAAAGCAACTAACAACTAATAAAACAATCATGCCTCTAAGACTAAACAATCAATCCGTACGCATCCAACATACAATGGATTTAGTGTAAAGACGTCATAAACAGCCAGAGAAAAACATGATCTTGTGCAATGCCTAGTTGCAGGTATCGACAGATTCTAGATACCTGCAAATGTATATGTATATGACATACTAGTAATATTTAGTTAGCTTTTAATCTACTGATAACAAAATCAATATTGATACCAATAAAAACAATATTCAGTGATCTTATTACAGTATTGAATAGGTAACCTTTTAGAATAAGTTTAGTTAAAGGAGCAACAAGTTTACAAGGATCATTTCTACATTTCTGGGCACGGTTAACAACATTTCCGTTAAAATGAGGATGTGCTATCCCGTTTGAAATAAGTTTTCTACAGGTACAACCAAATTTCAAAACCAAATCTTAATATCTATGGAAAAATTTAGTAAAGGTTTTAAGTAATTTATGTTAGCGATATCCCTGATTTAATAATTTACCAGTTATACAAGGGTTGTTTTCGTTTAAATAAAAAACGTCACAACAGACACGGGCATAGCGAACAAGTTAAGAAATATAAACACCGTAAGATGGTGCCAAAGGAACATCACCATCTTAAAATGGAAAATTAACAATAGGGAACGATCATTTTTCAATACAAAATTCTGCAAAGAACTTTAAGCACAAATAATCTACTATATAAGTGTAAACTTTAAGAAACACACCTATGCAGTTTTTGCAATGAGACAAAAGAAAAAATAGAACATATTTTTTGGGAATGTTACATTGTCAAAAACTTGTGGTTTGAACTAGTTGACACACTTCATTCAAATTGCAATTGTGAGCTTCTGATATCAAAACAAAACATTCTCTTGGGATCAGATATTATAGATACATGTATCGCAGGAAATAATATTTTCACTGTTCTCATGAAGTACTATATTTATTCTTGTAGATTGAACTCACTGTAACCTTGTGTTCAGATTGCACTAAAGAAATTGAAAAATTATTACATTGTTGAAAAACTATCTTCCACTTTTCACAGTTCTCCTGCAATAGGTGAAAAAAAAAGAAAAAAAGTGGTAACCATTTCAACAACTAATTTTATAATACAAGAACGATAACTCATACTTAACTGAAAATTAATATGTAACACAACTTGATGCACATCACAATCAGACAGTGGTTTGTGTGCATCATGTAGATATTATATATATGTACATTGTATGTATGGAAGAATTAGATATGACTTACTATGTTATGATAATAGGAGTTGAAATACTGGTTGTTTTTTGTTTTTTTGTTATATGGTTTCCGGATATTGTTAGGGTATGTCACTATATATATATATAGATAAGATAAGATAAGATATTTTTATTTCCAATTATGGGCCCCAAAGGGCATAAACATTACAACATCAATATTTTTTTCATAATACAATACAAACAATGAGATAAAAAAAAAAAAAAGTTAAACGAGAACTATTTAAGTTCTTAAAGAATACGTAGATAAAGAATCTATAGTATGTTTTTTTTTTTAATACTAATGCATTTTATTGCAAGTGTGGTTGATATAGATAACAAACAAGCAGCCCAAAAAGAAAAAAAGAAAAATAGATATCCACATATGTATAGTACACAAAAAGTTGGATCAATTAAATATATAATAATTAGCCAAAAAGAAAGTAGAAATTAAACATGTCCATGACTCATCCTGTGTCAGCAGCAAATAGGAAAGCATTATGGTTTCCTAAAGGCAGCTGACACCAGGGGGCGATACCTTATGGGCCATAGGCATGTAAAATGTGTGTAAATGTCTCTTTCCTACCTGTATCAAAAGCAAACAAGGAAGCATAAATAGGTAACTTGAATGCAGTTGATACCAGGGGACGATGCCTCAAGGATATAAGAGAACATTTGAATAAATAATATATCTTAACAATTATTATTTTTTTTTAATCGGCTAGTATGTTTGTGATATTCAGATGAATATAATTTTCTATGTCCAATCAAATGTATATACACACATAGATTTCCTTTAACTAATCTTCACTAAGGAAGATGTTTGTATATAAAATTACATATTATTTTAAGTAACTCAACATTTTCTACACTAAATAACCAGATAATTTTGCTTTGACTGTTCATATGATTAAAATAAGAATTATATTGTGCAATACTAGCTAACATACAATTTCTATCATCATTATAATATGAGTACATGTATGAATAGAATAATTTGGTTGCATAAAAAATAATTATAATCGTTTAATACCAATTTAATCGTTTATGAATATACAGACCTTCTAAAATTCAAACTGACCACACGCACGATACACGCACGGTGAATGCACGATACACGCACGATGAGCGATGAGCGTTACACGGAGGATTAACGCAAAATGAATGATGAATGATGAACGCACGATACACGCACGATGCACGATGAATGATAAATACACGATACACGCACGATACACGCACGTTGAATGATTCATTGACGAATGAACAACGAACGCTTTTCACACGATTCTCAAAGCTATTATATTTAGGATAGTATTTAAAATCTATATGCATTGTAATTAAAAGCAATACTTGTAGCTGTTTTGTCAATACCAGCATAATAGATAATATGCTATTTTGCCAGCTCAGACTTCAAATAACTAAATTAAAGTCGGCTATTTTATAGGCACCGGAAATATTTCTGAACTTAGACAGAAGCTCCGACCAATCATATCGTGTATTGATTAAAGTTCAGCCTGAGAGTTCAAGTTTATGGCAAACGAAGGCAAGACATTGTGTTCCCCGAAACCCTAAACTAATTTTATTTTATACAGTTAAAAATCTTAAATTTTATTGTTATGCATACAATGTCCGACGCATTATATCTATAGACAGTAACTGGTTCTAGAAATTATTTCAACTACATGTTTGATATAATTGATTGCAATAAATGAATGATCTATGTTTTTTCATTTTCATGTTATATAATTTGTTACTTTGACTGGACGTTTAAACAACCACTGAATAATCAATTCATCATTTTTTTCTCTCAGTAAAAATGAATTAAACAATATAACTGACACAATTGGTGTCTGTTGTTTGTTTGTACAGTAGACATACTGAATTTGTTTTTATTCCTTATATACAATTTCAAGTATGTAAGAAAATTCATACATATTTCCAAACATTTCCTGACACTTCAAATTTCTAGGAGGTGAGATTCTCGGGGTTTTACCTACAACTCTTTGAGAAAATGCAATTTTTAATTCCAATTTGAAACCAAACGGTAATAGGCTCCCATGTTTTTTTTGTAAATGCAGGTCTAATTTGATTTAATCAGGAGATTTGAAAAATCGATTTTAATGGTAGTTGAAATTTTACAGTGCAATCATTTTGTGTCCGTCGTTGTCTTTCATACATATCAATTGGTGTATCCACTGTTTGCTGTTCCGGTAATCTGTTGTTTATGGCAGTCAGGCCTCTCGATCGGTTTCCAAATTTAAGCCCCCACTTAGGCAGTACGTCTAAACACTGCTAAGGACTCCTTAGTGCACTAAGGACTATACAATGCCACTAAGGACTAGAAGGAGTGCTCTTATGTGTATTATTTTTACATATTATGTTAGCTGAGATTGGTATTTAATGCATAAATTTCAAATTTTATAGAAAAATAATCAGAAATAAACAAGATATTCAACAATATTTAGGCACGTGCCCTTTCCTTCCTGAAATAAAAAACATCTTAACAATTTTTCTATATGTTTTCATTTAATCATAAACCGATGCATATTAAATGATATTTAAAAAAATTAAAACATATTTTTATGGTAAATATATCTAAATGTCCGGGTTATTATCTTCAAATAATTATTTTTTTTAATTTTTTAAGGTAATAGTGTTATCAGTAATGTAATTTGACACGTGTCTCATAGTTCAGTGATTTACGGGAAAAATTAACGAAAACCAGCACAGGCATTGTTCTATTATCATTTGTGCCGATTTTTTATTGATTAAATTTGAATATATGCATTAAATATCAATATCTCTCTAGAAAAGAAATGTGTTTACATTGGGCCTTTACATTGTACAACACCCCTTTTGTTCCTTAGTACCATATATCTCATTAGTGCACCTAGGAGTTATTTATTCGTGTTTAGACGCACCATTTTCTGCTCTTTGGTCGGATTGTTGTCTCTTTGACACATTTTCCATTTCAATCCTCCATTTTATTCAATTAGTTGTGATTTTCTTTATCTCTCTGTTTGATGTTTTTACAGACAAAAACAATTCGCAGAATTAATCTTAAAAAGGCAGACAATAAACTCTTTCTTCTAATTTTTTTTTGCTTTAAACCTTATTGCATGACATTGAAATAGTATTTTATTATCAGTCTTATCACATATTATATGACCTTAATAAAAGTTTCCTATATGATTTTTGACTGACATTTTCTTACTTTATAATTGAAGAATTCGTTCTTTTTGACACATTTAAAATTGCTGCCGTAAATGTTATTTTGCTCGACGTCAAACTGTGAAACATCGGGAAAAGATGCATTTTTTTTTTAGATTTAACCATTAGGTTAAAGGGAAACTCCGCAAAAAAAATCAAAAATTGATATTATGTCCATTCTGTATAAAAATGCTCAAATTTATTGATATTAAAATATATTCTGCTAGACAACAGATCACCATCGATTTTAAAATTAGAGTATCAATTCTCTGCGTGCCGCCAATTTGACCATCTTTGACCATCTTTTCCGTTTTAAGCCACGATATGTCTATGAACCTCAAAAGACCAAAACAGTAACCTAATGTAGTCGTAATTGCGAGTGGATATCTTGTCAATCGTACGGTTGTATTATCCGACTTACTTATTTGATACGGAAAATGGTTTTCTTAAGTAACCAAGGTCTGCATGTCGTTTTTAACTGTTTATATGGGAATTGGTTAAAAAGTCATACTTCAAAGTCATACTTCAAAGTCATAAATGATCATAAATAAGTGTTCCGTGAAAATTGTTTACGAAAATTTAATTTGTTCATAATTCTTTTATGTAATAAACTCAGTGTATATAAAGTGCGAATCCAGCTAGTTCATTTTTACTGTTATATGCGGGTATGTCTATTGTAGAATAAAGGATCATGGGAAAACTGTATTTGTTTACGTTTTGAAAATATCAAGTTAAAGGATTTTAAGTTAAGTTTTAACATATTTTCAATGTGATATGTCTTTATAATATACAAACATAGCATCAAAGTTCAAATAATTGTTATAAAAGCATCATAATATAGCATATCGATTATTGAAAGCGAACCATTTTAACTATAGATGCGATGAATTATCACTGTTAGTGCAGTCATTATTAATGTAGAATTTTCAAAGATGCGAGGAATTTTTATTGTAGAATTATGTGATAAATGCACTTGCAACAATGAAAAAAACTTAGTTGATGACTTTAGGATTTATGAAACATGTATTTTCAAATTGAAATACAAACTCCTCATTCATTCTTCATCAAATATATAGCTTTTCAAACTTGTAACAAAAGCGATTCTCAAAATGTCATATTGTATTCTTCAGATTACTTTTCTCTTTGATTTAAACTTATATAGGGAATCACTGGAGCGTGACAGCAGCGGGCCCTCTTAGGCAGTCAGTGGGCCCCTCTTTATGAAAAATTCTAGATCCGCGAATGGATACTACCGCAGGGTAAAACCATGCACATTTGGGTTATTGTACACGAAATGCATGCTACAATTCATTTTAGTTGATTTTAGACCCTTTGGAACTCTATGTGGGCTATTTCAGCAACTAGGTCAAAAATCCCTAAACTACATACACGGTTAGATTCAGCATGTCAACGAATTCCAAATATCTATATTAAAGGACTTTTGTCTATACATTTGGACCCCACAAAATTGAAAAAGGGACCAAAAATATAAAAAAAATGCATGCATCGGATACATTTGTTATTGAAGGCATGACTGTAACAATAGGACGAATATACAAAAATATCTTATTCTGGGGTCTCATTGGGGGGGTTCTGATCCCGGATCCCGCTTACTGTTTTTGCAGATTCCCGTATTCCGCTTATTGTTTTGTCAGATTCCCGTATCCCGCTTATACTATGCAGTTCTAATTTTTTGTAACTATCCGTGTCCCGCTTAACTTCATTTCCCGTTTTTCACTACACAATTATTTGACTTTCACCTGTCACGCTTACAAAAAATCGGCAATCCGGCGTGACGCTTATACCCAAATGCGACCCACTATTTTACACTATTTTGACTCATATTAAGCCCATTATAAATATATTAAAAAAAGAGGGGATTTTTTTCTCCCTATTTATCCCGTCTCGTTTCGTTTTTGAGCCATATATAGATGTCGTATGTGACAATGAGACAACTCTCCATCCGAGTCACAATTTTAAAAGTAGACCATTATACGTCAAAATACGGTCTTCAACATGGAGTCTTGGCTCACACCGAACAGCAAGTTATAAAGGGCTCCAGTGTAAAACCTTTTAAACGGGATAACAAAGGTGCAATCTATATCAAGATGTACGTAATTAGTGGTGATGTGTCATAGAAATGGATAAAAAAAATAAGGATAAAGATCCCTATACGCTTTATAAGAAACTAAATGGAATACATTTGAAATAAATGTTATTTCTATTGAATCTATTAGAGTGTTTTAAAATCAAACTTTCCTCCGTAAGTTAAATTTTATCAAATATTTTTCTTACTTTATCTATTGTTTGAGCAAGTCGGCTAAATTAAGGCTTTACAGCTAATTTCCTAATGCATGTAAAGCAAAACTTTGGTTGGCTTGCTTGCTTTGTTTGTATAATTGTTTATACAAACTTTGTAAATACGATTGACATTTTTAAACAATATGAATAGGCATAGTTTAACCTGTATTTTAAATATTTGAATTAAATTGGGTGTTATCATAATGTTTATCCAATAAAAAAAGCAAGCAAATCAACTCAAGTCTTGCTCTACATGCTTAAAGAAATGAGCTGTAATAGATAAAAAAAATAATAATTATACAGTGAAAATGCACCGCATATACAATACTAATGATTCGCTCCACAGTAAAAATGAAAGAATAGTATCATCATTCGACAGTAAACATGACTAGCATTACGAAATCATCATAGTGGAATTTAGTTAAATATGAAGAAACTGAATGACAAAACATATTCTACGTTATACAACTTTAATAATTGTATTAAAATGAATATTTTTTACTGCAACAACATCTTACCTGTTAGTTATAAAGCACCTGCACGATCTGTTCGTGAAATGTCCTAAATATTCACCTATTTTGGTATATATTTCACAGCTGGATGGCTTTAGGCGCGATAAAACCCCGCTCCCATCTATTACTTTGTTTTATTAGTTTTATGTATTTCTGAACATATACATTTTACCTATTTTTCTTCATTTTCTTCAAAAATTAAAAAAAGTTCGTCTGTTTATTTATCATTCTACATTAGACATTTATGGCATATACAGTAAAAATGATATTTTAGGATCCGCACTTTACATACACTGTAAACTTATTTTAATAAATTCGGACCTTGTGTTGTCCGATCACCTGCATGGCTAAAGGTATTACTCCTAAAGGTATTGTGAGGTGACATGTCCAGGTATTCAAGCGATTTCCTGTCGGGTGTATAATATACATCTCTCTCTTGCGTGTCCGATAGTGATACATTCCGGTGCTTTGCTTTTGCGCCAATTGGCATTTCATTTGCGCCAAAAAAATCTTTCATTTGCGCCACAAACCATATTTCATTTGCGCCAAAATTAAAACCTTTCATTTGCGCCAATAATTCAAGTAAATACAGGTAAATAGAATAAATAAATGATTTTTTCATAAAACACTTTTAATGATAAAGACAGTTTTTGTTTGCATAATTAAATATATAAAGAAATCAGTTACAAACAAAAGGTATTTTAAAACTTCTTTAAACACAGGTCTGTTCTATAAACAGAGTAAAAATTCAGTACATCGTTCCTGCAGAAGGTGCAAAAATTAACTAAGTAGTGAAAACGATTGAGAAGCTCCCCTCATATAATCAATGTTGTGAGTAGTATTGATGTAAATGGACAATAGATGGACAATAGACACCTGTAAACAATAGGTGATTTAACAGGTTTAAACTGTGTAACTGAGTGGACCGTATCAAATGAAACTCGGGTGTTTGTTTATTTTGCTATCTTCTGCAGACTGGAAAAAAATGCACATCAAAATGCAGGTAAGTTTTTCATTTTCTGAAACGTAGACTTCATATAACTTTTATATATCTAGTTCCTGCCATGCCTTAAAACTTTCCTAAATGTACCAGTTTGTCTGTACTCATAGTAGTTTTTGAGGTGTAAACACGGCCATATTTTTCAATTCCTTATGATGAACCTTAATGGTAATAGAACAACCTCATTTTTTTCTATAACTGCATCAGTTTTTTTCTTTTAAAATGAAATAAATGAATGTCGCGGACTTCATAAGGTATGCCCGTGCCTTGTGCAGGGTACCTTTGTAGTTTTAACATTTTCTTAAATAAAATAAATTATTTTCGCGGACTTCATAAGGTATGCCTGTGCCTTGTGCAGGGTACCTTTAAAGTTTTAAAATTTCTTACAGCTAATTTCCAAAAGCATGTAGAGCAAGACTTTAGTTAGCTTCCTTGCTTTGTTTTAAAAATCTATTTTCTGAAGATTGCGTGTACTTTTATTAATTATGAACGCCATAAACCTTAATTATTGTATGCTGTTACACTTATTTAAGCAAAGAAACACATATAACACCATAAAAAATCTTGTTCTCGGGATATATAATCTTGTTTTCGGGATATTATGTTGTTCTCGTAGTTCTCAGGAAATCGTGGTACCCCATTTGTAAGCATAATACATTATAGTAAGGTTATAATTCTGTCCATATTAGTTGTTATTCTGGCTTTGCAATTTTTATGATACACTTAAACGATTTTTAATATGATGCATATAATAAGCTATATACCGTATGTGTGATCATAAAAAATACAGACTTATTTCCTCTATATGTCTATATGAACTGACAACGTCCATCTATACACCTAAAAAATGTAAACATTTCATAATTCAAACCTCAGTTTTGTAAGTATGAACATTCATCCAGGTGAAATACTGTAGAAACAAATCTTATTCACTATACAACAATGAATATTTTACTTTTCTGGTACCTGTATTACCTGTGAAATGGCGCAAATGAAGTTTTTTTATTTGGCGCAAATGACATATAACCTTGTGGCGCAAATGAAAGATTGGATTTTTTAAAAATTGGCGCAAATGAAATGCGCCCATACATACTAGTCAATATTACTAAAACTCATACGCTTGTTTTATAAATAACATTTCTGGTGTAAAGAATATTATTTATAATCATCTAAATAATTAAAGAAAAAAAAAAGATTTGATAGAATAAAAATCTGTTTTATTTTACACATTTTTTTCCAATGGTTAATTTGGGAAAATGTAAGTACTCGTCTCGTCGTCAAAAGTGAAGGACAGTTTTAAAAATACAAGAAATATTGATATAACAAAAATATACGCACTTGTCAACCATTCGTTTATACGCCTGGATAGAACGTTACAGAACTATAGATAGTTGCAATTTAGAATAATTATTTATATACCGGCATTTTTACATTGAATATAAGAAAGAAACATAAATTTTGTTTAATTTGGGTTAAAAGTTTTGTAAATAGACTAGTCCTCGCATGACAACAGTATGTTATCATAGGATATCGATGGACTATTGTATACCAAAAGAAGAAAAAGAGAACCATTTTGAAATAAATACAGGTCGATATTTAACTTGCTTTGGTTCATCGAAGTAATGGAAATAGTAAAATCACAGTTTTCTATTTCAATAAAATTGTTCTCGAACAAAGGAAGGAATTCGTCATCACGGGATTTATTATCTTTCTTGGTATTCAACAACATAAAAAAGAATAAACTGCTTGTCCGCTAAATAGGGGTATTCTTGCCATATAAAAGACTTAAAGTTATATTTAAAAAATAGGGAAAATGACATTAAATTGGTTCTGTCTTTTTTTTTAAATCGTTAAAGGTGTGTGTCTACGGTGAACGACACAAGAACCCCTTCATACTTTAGTACGAGAGTGTAGCATGTAAACATTCCCTCTCAATATGGTTGTTTTGGAAATCTTTTATTACAGATTGACAACTCATGGTCCGATATGCATGTAATATTTTCCACATGACGCCCATAGTTCTTTCTATCATCATCATCTTATTCCTTGATATTGCTGTAAACATCGATGGTTTACACCCAAACAAAATGGGAGTGATGTACCTTCAAAGCTTCTCCGTGTTATAAACTTGTGAAAGATATAACCGAAATTTCGGTATTGAAGTGAATCTACATCTCACAAACAGGATTTTTAAATAACGATTTTGAGTGATCACCTACCAAACCAATATAAACGTATGGCAAGATATAACCATGCAGGAATTTAGTTTTCGTCCGACACAAAAGCCCATCACTATCATTAACGTGTACGTATATGCATGCAGTTGTAAAATATCAAGAACAAGCGGTCGATGTCGATAGTCCGTTGACTAACTGGTCAGAGTCAGACATGTCGCTTGTTCATTCTTGGAAGCCTTCATATTCCGCGTCCGACTATGGGAACTCTTTCTGATTGTGTTGACTTTAAATGCTTTTTTCAACTGATTTTTATAGTCCGTTTTTATGTTGTACTGTTGTACCACTGTCCCAGGTTAGGGGAGGATTGGGATCCCGCTAACATGTTTAACCCCGCCACATTTTTTATGTATGTGCCTGTCCCAAGTATAACATCGTCGTCGTCCGTCGTCAGTTTGACTTGTTCGTGGTGCGTTTTCACAAATTCTGGTATACTTTGTGGTTTCCAGTTAATCGCCATTTTGAATACGTTATAGATTCGCAAATGATACTTGTCCACAAATAAACATGTTGAAGCTGGTTACGAGGTAATACACAATCGTACAATCGTACAATCGTTTTTAAGTTTTTGGAAGTACGTGTTGAAGTTTTGATAACAAGAAAAAGATGTGGTATGATTGGGGATGAGACAACTCATCGCAAGAAATAAAATGATACAGAAGTTTACACCATAAGTCACCCCACGGCCTTCGACAGTGAGTAATGAGCATACCACAGTCATTTTTTCATAAATTATCTCATACAATATGTTAAACAGGCAATTGTTAAAAAAAAATCGTAAGGGTTCCGCGGGACCCAGTGTCTCGCCTATTTTTTCTGTTAATCGCAGGCTCGACAAAAATTAGGAAATAAAACAATAAAATACTTCTGTTGATACTAACGTCACGCACGCTGTTCCTACAACCCCTATGTAGTTATCTTTTCATTGGAAGAAACTTATTACCAAGTTTGGTAAAAACCCAGAACAGTTTATGAATCTAATAAATGTTTAAAAACTTTTTGATACTATCTTATGATCATAAACAAGCTTCTGTCCAAGTTAGGTAGAAATCCAAGATAGTTTCAGAAACGGTTATTAAAATTTCAAAAACTTTAACCACAGAGTGAATATTTGTAGACGCCGCCGCCGCTGAAGCCGACGGAATGTGGGATCGCTTAGTCTCGCTTTTTCGACTAAAGTCGAAGGCTCGAAAAAAAACCATACACATCAGATTTCCTTCTGACATACGGGCGCACTACGCATTTTTTATACGCCTGTAAAAATTATACGCCCGTCAACATTTTGACGGGATGTATTATAGTATACAAATATACGGCGTACGTCCGTCCGCCGGGCTTCCACATGTCACACTGTAACTTGAGAACCGCTTATCCATTTCATGAAACTTAACATTGTTGTTCCTTATGATGGTTTTCGGAATTTACGGTTTTTATTGAAATCATTTGTATATGCACGCATCTTTGTCGGAATTAAAATAAAAACAAAACACTTATAAATACATATATTCCCTTTGTCTTCGTATATCTTATATAAACATTTTAACAATCTGACCACACTCTTACTTATAAGTTAGCGCACATCAAAGTCATATGGCAAACAATTTTGTTGGGAAAGAAATAAAACAACAGCAAAATTAGTTGTCCTTTTTATCATTTTAAATAAGAACAACGCATTTAATTATAAATATTTGAAGCATAAATATTTTCGATACAATTGTTTTAAATTACTTGAAATAAAAAGATCGTGATTGTTTAATCAGTTGCTATGTTATTTGGCACGTGTCAATTGGTTCATTGATTTTCGGCATATCACAGAAAAGCCGGCACGTGTCTAAATAATGTTGAAAATTTCGTTTATTTACGAATATTTTTCTGTAAAATTTGAAATTTATGCATTAAATATCATTCTCTAACATGATATATCAAAATAATATATATAACAGCACTCCTTCTAGTCCTTAGTAGCATAGTCAAGGCCTTAGTGCACTAAAGACTTCTTAAAACATCCGTCATTCTTTAATAATCATAGAAGGTTAACAACTACATGTAGTCTGTTTTCCGGCCGTTATTGAAATTCTTTACAATACCTTAATATTTGTATATTCCGAAGGCATACTGAATGTTTTACGGAGGGCACCAACCTAGTTAATTATTCTTTCGGATAATAATCTTTTAGACATGATACATTAAAAACGGTGTCATTAATAGGCAATCATGAACACAATGAAAAATGAATCTGTGAAAGTGTTCCATGTTTATTCCATTTAAATAAAGACTTGTTATGACAATACCATATTTTCAACTATTTTATAAAAAAAAACAAGATTATATCTTAACTTGTAAATTCAATTTCAAGTTTTAAAAGTTCCTCAATTTAAAATCCTTCTTAAGGAATAGGAGGATCCCTTTTATTCAATTTTCCACAAAACATATTAAGCTTAGTTTAAATGAAATTCAGAACAGAGACTTCACACACTTTTGAAGAGGATATACATATTCGTGTTAATTCACCCAAGGACCTATATACATGTACGTCCCTGATTCAACTCAGTTTAATTTGTTAATTCAAGTTTGACATTTAACATTTTAATCCGCAATCCACATTTTCCCGACAATCTTGTATATTGTATTTTCTCAGTGGAATAACATTACATGCATGTGACCATCAGAAACTAAGACAAAATATTTATAATGGTATTTATCAAAACTTAAATATTTGAAAATATCTTAGTAGCATATGAATTGGCCAAAGAATTATAATCTAGCATAGTTCAACCAAGGATTTGTACAGTTTCTCAGTTTTAAATAAAATATTGTTGGTGTTTTGGCGACTAAACCAGCAACATTGCCGTTATTAAAAAAAATATAAAACTTTCGCCATCTGATAATGATAAGTTAAAATGTACATTAAAATGTATATTATTTTTCTTAAAACTACATATAATGGGCATTTAAGAATGACATGAAGTTCATCTTCAATAGTAGAGCTATAACACATGTCATCTCGTGGACTTCTTTTCTTTCATACTTCCCAGTTTCATTTTTTTAGTGGAGCTACCCCACATCAAAATTTTGCAATAGCACTTTTGTTTTTAATCGACAGAATATTTTTAACAAATATAACAGTTGGCCAACAGTATATTTTTAAGTCCATTTCGCTCAGTGGTATAGATATTACCATTTTAACTTTTCTGTCGTAGAAATGTCAATATCATGTTATTGTTCGTCCGTACAACATGTATCATTATCTCAAAATGTGTAGTCCCAGCAAATATTCACTGAATAACCTCGAAATATTAACAGATGATAAAATATTTACACAAAAAGTCATGAATCTGTATGAACGTTATGTACGATGATGTTAATTAAGTGTTCACAAGACATAAGTATGACTGTAAGTTTTATTTAAAGTCGGAACAAAAATATATACTTTAACCGTGAGAAAAAATATAAGCTTTAGGGGCCAGCTGAAGGACGCCTCCGGGTGCGGGAATTTCTCGCTACATTGAAGACCTGTTGGTGACCTTCTGCTGTTGTTTTTTTATTTGGTCGGGTTGTTGTCTCTTTGACACATTCCCCATTTCCATTCTCAATTTTATTTGGTGAGCTCTATAACCGACTATCATATAAAAACCGCAATGTATGAACGTTACATAATTAAAGATGAACGTTTGACAAATGTACATTGTCTGACATACACAATTATACACGATTGACGAACGCACGATACACGGTAACAGCGGTTAAGAATGTATGATTGATGAACGCACGATACACGCACGATACACGGTTGAGAATAAATGATCGATGAGCGCACGATACACGCACGATACACGATTAAGAATTTACGATGCACGCACGTTACACGGAAAATACACGGAACGATGAATGATGAACGCACGATTGGTACACGCACGATACACGCACGATGCACGCACGCAACACGCACGATACACGATGAACGCACGAAATAATGGTCAGTTTGAATTTTAGAAGGTCTGTAAGTCAATGATGTTTAATATTTATTTTGTTTTTGTTTGTTTGTTTGTACTTTTTGTTCTTTTTTGTTTGTTTTTAGTTTGTTTTTTGTTTTTGTTTTTTTGTTTGTTTGTTTTTGTTTTTGTTTTTTTTTTTGGGGGGGGGGGGGTATTTTGTATAGGGAAAAGGGGGGGGGGGTAATATAAGCACTGACACTGACAGGTCAAAATAAATAAACATGTATTGTATTCTTCTTTATAAAAAAAAAAATGCATATAAAAGAGGGACGAAAGATACCAAAGGGACAGTCAAATTCGTAAATCTAAAACAAACTGACAACGCCATGGCTAAAAATGAAAAAGACAAAAAGAAAAACAATAGTACACATGACACCACATAGAAAACTAAAGAATAAACAACACGAACCCCACCAAAAACTAGGGGTGATCTCAGGTGCTCCGGAAGGGTAAGCAGATCCTGCTCCACATGCGGCACCCGTCGTGTTGCTTATGTGATTACAAATCCGGTAAATAGTCTAATTCGGTAGGTCAAATTCATGAAAGGGAAGGGGATTGTAGTTACGACGTAAGGAACATATCCGATATCATTTGTGAAACGGTTATTCCATAACGGTCAACCAACTCATGATGGCGTCCGTAAAATTTACGAAGGGATGATTTCAACTTCACCATTTGGAACTCTTGGTTTAATAGCTTCCTTGTGAGCAGTAACCCTCTATCAAGAAAATCATGAATATTGTATGAGATGAAAAAAATGCAAAAGAAAGAATTATAAAAAAAAACATGGGGAACGAAAAATCGTCTCTTTTGTCGTAAATTTTAGTGTGTAGTTTCCCGTTTAAAACCGAAATATCTAAATCCTGAAAGGACAGTTATTATCGAATACATTTGATTTATTTAGAGTAAGTTCCTTGGGGTAAATTTCAGCAGTTAATTGAGAAAAAACAAACAAATATAATCAAGATAACGGTAAGTGTTCTTGATGAATTTATCAATTAAATGCAATTTTGACGGGTCTTTACTGAGTCATAAACTGTGATTCGTAACAGTACAAAAACAAGTCTGCTATTAAAGGGGCACAATAAGGGCTCATGGGGATACCTACAATCTGTCGATAAACTTTGTTGCCGAAACGTACGTAAACATTATCAAGGAAAAAATTAACAGCTTCAATCATCTCATCACACCTCCAGTAAGTATATCTAGCATATTTACCTTTCTCATTAGAGGAGAAGGCTTTAAATGAGTTGCAGCGAATATATCTACATTCAGTTTTACCAAACGACCTTTTAATTAAATAGGACAACTTTTGTTTAATAAGGTAGTGTGGAAGTGTAGTGTAAAGAGTAGAAAAATCAAAACTATAAACAGAATCAAAAGTACCATCAAAAGCCCGTAATTTATCTAAAACATCCAAAGATTTTTTTACACTCCAAAAATGGTTTATACCACTTTGTTCATATATTTTATTACAATAGTTTATGATAAGTTCTTTAATAGTAGTTAATGAACTAGTTAAGAGCACTGACAGATTAGTTGTAGAACACTTACTAGAGGCCGAGATGAAACGATATTTAAATGGTTTGTTGTGTAGTTTAGGTAGCCAATGCATAGTAGGGACCTTCAAATGTTCAGAAGAAGCCTTAAGCTTTGATTTGGTTGTGATATGCTTGTTAACTATACGAGTCTCTGTGAAGCAGATGGACTTGAATGTAGATGAATTTAAAATTTAATTCTTAAAGGGAAAATTCACGATTTTTTACTTATGGATTAAATATGTTCATTATGACATAATATATATATTCACAAAGTTTTATCGCTATATGTGCAGTAATAAAGGAGAAATTCAATAATTAATGAAAAAATATCAACTACTTCCTGTAGGTCGTGACGTTTTCTCCTGATTTTTGCATGCCGGGATTTAAAATACAATCATTAAAAGTCTTGGTTTTTAATCATATTTTAACGTAATCGTAAGCGCGCCGATGACTTATGCTTTATCTAATAACCATCCGATAATAAGAAGATAAAACGCACAGACGTTCAATTGTACTCATTCGTGAGATAAATTATCTATGTTAATCGTATATATTCGAATTATTTTTGTAGACAACACAAAAAGTTATAAATTTATTTTTAATAAATGCATTTTCGGACTGATAAGGTGAACAAATTAAAGTACAATAATCTGTAAAGACAATATGTTGGTGTACTCTTATTGCCCTTTTACTATCTCTGCTATGACTAGGTTTATACGATGTGTGTATTCACGGTTTTGTGGCAATACTCGTAGATGGCTTGTTGAAAGGTAAATTGTTATTTGCACTTCGGTATTTAACCACGCCTCTAGGGCACACCTTGCCAGGTGTGACTGTCTATTCGGATCAGTGGGAGCATTTAATACACACATTAAAAATACATATTCAAGTTGGTGACAAATAAAAATTGGTCGCCGTGGAATTATTTAATTATATTTGCTAATGTGCTATTATTTATTTGAATTCAAATAAGTTAATTTACTTAGAAATACACAATTTTCGGTTAAAGACGGGAAACTTTATTCATATGTCAGAATGAAATGATATACAAGTCTTGTCCTTGATTTATGTCTCATAAAAAAGGGGGACTTAGAAATTAGAAATAGCTAAATCATTTTTATTTGTCTTTATTAGGCGAAAAAATCATGTACGAGAACACTTACATTTAGACTTTTGAAAGCCATGTATTAATTAATATCTGAAACTATCTGAAGATAACTCTACCGAAGCGGAATATAATATGTACGAATAAAGAAAAATTACTTTTGTACTTAAGAGGTTCAAAAAGTTGACAGGAAATTTAAGGATCTTCATGGAATGGAATCGAAAAATTACGAATAGATATTCTTTTCAAGTGTGAAAAACGTCAACCAAATTTATTCATAATCGGGAACGTCCTTATTAAAATCTGAGACTACTATAATGTGAAAAACGTCAACCAAATTTATTCATAATCGGGAACGTCCTTATTAAAATCTGAGACTACTATATTAATCGTCGTCTCCCAACGTATATATATACTTAAATAATTATTTGACCAACGATGTTTAAAATTAAAAGACAACGAATTTAATGTTATCTTTCCCTAGTTTTGAATGTTATTATAAGTCTGTTCAACTTGCAAGAATATGCCTAAAGCGGACAAATATCCGACAAGCAGTTTATTCTTTAAATTGCTGTCATTGAATATCAAGAAAGAAAATAAATCCCGAAATTGATACTCAATAGTTTTCCTAGAAAATATTCACATCCCTTGGGGATTATTAGTGTACGTCCAGTTGCATATATTTTACATGAATGTTGGAACAATTGTGATGATGACGAATTTCGTCCTTTATTCGAGAACAATCTAATTGATATATAAATCTGTGAGTTTACTATGTTCTTAACTTCGATGAACCAAAGCAAGTTATAAATTGACCTGTATTTAAATCAAATTGTTTCTTTTTTTTTCTTCTTCTTCTTTTGGTATACAATAGTCTATCGAATTCGTTGATTACATACTGTTGGCATACGTGGACTAGTCTATTTACAAAACTTTTACCACAATTTACACAAAATGTATGTTTCTTTCTTATGTTCAATGTATACATATTTTAAATTGCGCTACTGACTATAGTTCCGTAACTTTCTACCCAGGCGTGTGTATACACGAATCGTCGACAAGTGCGCACATTTTTTTAAATCAATAATTCTGGTATGTTCCAATCTGTCCTAAACTATTGACAACGAGTATATATTACATTTTCCCAAATTAATCCTTGGAAAAATATGTAAATAGATTTGTATTTCTTCAAAAATTTAAATTTGTATTATTTTTTTTTTATAAATAATATTCTTTACACCAGAAATGTTATTTATAAACTAGCGTATGAGTTCAGCAATGACTAGTATATTATATCACTTTCGGACACGCAAGACAAAAATGTGTATTATACATGCACCTCATAGTTTAAAATGGCAAGTTATAAGTTACGGTCGTGTACACTGATCACTACCTACAGAAGTGAAACGATGCATGAACTTGCAAGCCCGCCGGACAGGAAATCGATTGAATACCTGCACGTGTCACCTTACACCCCTTCCAATACCTTTGGGAGTAATACCTTTAGCCATGCTGGTGATCAGATGAGGGAAATCCGAATTTATTTAAATAAAGTTTATTACTTTAAAGAATTATGAACGAATTAGATTTTCGAAAACAATTTCCACGGAACACTTATTTATGATTTGAACTTTGACTTTTTAACTAATTACAATATTATCAGTTTAAAAATAACAGACTATATGGTTATTTAAAAAAATAAGACCATTTTCCATATCAAGTTAGTCAGTCAGATAAAACAACCGTACGATTGACAAGATATCGACACGCAATTACGACTACATCGTTTACTGTAGTTTTGTTCCTTTGTGGTTTATAGACATATCGGGATTTTTCATCGGAGAAAGTGACAAGATGGCGGAGCTCAGAGAACTGATAATAAAAATTTAAAATCGATGGTGATCTCTTATTTAGCGGAATAAAACTTTAATATCTATAAATTTGAGCATTTTTATACAGAATGGATATAATATCAATTTTTGATTTTTTTGCGAAGTTTCCCTTTAAGAACGTCCGTGTAGTTTTTACGTCATACCACAACCACATTGTTGGCTGCTTTGTCGGCCGGTACAAACACAAAACTAACAAGAGATTTTTTATCAGATTTTCCCCCTTTACACCATTTTTTACAAAATGAGGAAAGAGCATCTTTGGTGACTTGACGACACTCTTTCCAATCTATTTTAGATGGAGGACGATATTTTGGTCCTTTTTCCAAAAAGTGTTTACCCTCTCTGTCCTGGACGATATTGAGGTATGTGTAATAACATGGCCATAGGGAACATATATAAACTTCGACGATTCAGTTTCAGGTTAAGAGAGTATTACTATCTATATTCATGTCTGATGTAACCGACGTATAATTAAAACTTCTGCTGGTTTTTTTGTATGTGTATGAAATTATAGGTGGTTCTATATTATCAAAATAGGGAGGTATAAAGTTTTGAACGGTAGGGTCATTAAATATACGAGATAAGTTGATAAAATCAATCCCTCTGCTAATATATTTAATTTTCAAAAAATGACGTTTCTGATCTTCATGTTTGTCGATTAACTCGAATAATTCAAGCCCTTTCCGAGTCCGATTTTCTCCCACGAGAGGTCGAGAGTTATTGTAGCCTTCGTAGATCAGCGCAATATAACGACTGAATTATTCGGGTTAGTTTGTCGATACGTTGGAACAGCCTATGGTGGCAAAATGCTGTAATTATACGAGAATAGTCATACAGTGGGCTGAAGAATGGGATGGTGTCACACTCTTTGAAAATATCGTGTAATTTACTTATGGGTATTTGACCCAGTTTACATAATAATAGTTATCAAAATTACCAGGATTATAATTTTATACGCCAAATTATAGGTGGTTCTATATTATCAATACAATTATTTTAAATCTATAATACTAAAATTACGAGGTCCAATTTATCAGCCGGCATCACGTTAAAACGATGAATCAAAGAATTCAACTTTATTTATAACTAATAAAGTACAAAGGTGTAGATTAAAAATTACACCACTCCAGACCCTTTTGTTTTCCAGATAATTAATATTGCCAATAATTAATAAGTTCCGGGTCAAATCCGATACCGATACCAATTTAGTATATTCACCTGTTACTTTAACCTTATATGTACGTTCCGCATCTGACAGGCGCACCACCAAATGGTGTATTTGATTTTGCTTTAAACACGGGTCATAATCACAGGGTCGACAAAACTAAATTCAATCATTGTCAAATTGTTCCCTATTGTAGTTTTTTAATTAGTAAGACTTTCTAAGATAACAATACGAATGCTAAAAATTTGGACTTAACTTGAAATAAGGCGTATAGGTACAGTTTTCAATTTGTTAGCGGGCATGACGTAAAACAGCGAATCAAAGAATTGAACTTTATTTGACAATGCTGTTGATTAAAAATACTCAATTCAGGAAAAGGAAAGCGAAAAAGCTCTCTCGTTCACTGTTGACCTTATAGCATTATCAGAAGATAATCTAGAACAGGTTTGTCATTTTTTGGCATTGCACGGAAATATTTGTGGATATCCACGTGTATTTTTATTGTATAATCTGGCTGCAGCAGCATTGCTACCTTTAACACAATTATAAAAACTGCTAAATTTAGACGGGGAATTTCGATTGACGGTGGTTGAATTTAAATTTGGAATACTGAAGGTCTATAGTTTTTAACTAAAATTGAGAATGGAAATGGGGAATGTGTCAAAGAGACAACAACCCGACCATAGAAAAAAACAACAACAGAAGGTCACCAACAGGTCGTCAATGTAACGAAAAATTCTCGCAACCGGAGGCGTCCTTTAGCTGTCCCCTAAACAAATATATACTCGTTCAGTGATAATGTACGCCATACTAATTTCCAAATTGTACATAAGAAACTAAAATTAAAATAATACCAGACTAACAAAGGCCATGTTTGTGTGATCTCAACCCTCTCTTATCCTCTAGCCAATGAAGAAAAGTAAACGCATAACAATACACACATTAAAATTTAGTTCAAGAAAAGTCAGAGTCTGATGTCAGAAGATATAACCAAAGAAAATAAACAAAATCACAATAATACATAAAAAACAATAGACTACTAGCAGTTAACTGACATGCCAGCTCCAGACTTCAATTAAACTGACTGAAAGATTATGATTTCATCATATGAACATCAGGCACAATCCTTCCCGTTAGGGGTAAAGTATTATACCATCATAACATATATGAGAACAACATAACCCGTGTCATGCCAACAACTGGTTTTTGAATAAATGTGTTTAGTTCCGATGCAAAGACCCTATAAGTGAATCAATATTAACGCCAAAATATGCAATCTTTAATGTCCTGACAACAGTCTCGTAACTATATCCCTTCTTAATAAGTCTATACAAAGGTTTTGTTAGTTTCTGAGGTAAATACTGACACCTTTGTGCTTTATAAAGAACTTAACTGTATTTTTCACAAAGTTCCGATTTTCTGAACGAAGTGTCCCTTTTATATATTTATGCACAATATGGCAACTCTCTATTGTACCATTGCTGTTTTGATTCTATCGCACATTTGCGTAATACAGAAGGACTCGTGGTTTAAATATCGAGTGTTTAGATATAAATAAAGGCAACAGTAGTATACCGCTGTTCAAAACTCATAAATCCATGGACAAAAAACAAAATCGGGGTAACAAACTAAAACCGAAGGAAAGGCATTAAATATAAGAGGAGAACAACGACACAACACCGAAACGCAACACACACAGAAACGGACCAAGCATCGGACAAAATCCCACGAGAATAACAAATATAACATCTAAACCAAATACATGAATTTGGATAAACAAGTACCGTGCCACGTCTTATCTTAATATCTCAAAAATAAGAGAAAACAAACGACACAACATTAAAATGCAACACACACAGAATTGAACAATAATATAACAATGGTCCTCTTCCAGACTTGGTACAGGACATTTTTAAAGGGGAATAAAAATGGTGGGTTGAACCTCGCACTTTAATGGCAAAGTTAAATATAACATTGAAATGACAACATAATATTACAAGGACTACAATACAAATAAATAGGAGAACATATTAGACAAAGAAACACATGATTAATAGATAACAAAAAGAATCAGGTTTAAAATTGAATACCGTATGAATAGTTTATAAGTTTAAAAAGTAAATTGTAATAGAGTGTAACAGAGTGTTAATTACCCCGACCATACGCGTATGGTCCGACCGTACGCGTATGATCGGACCATATGAGTATATACCCATATGGTCATGACCATACGCGTATGGTCCAAATACTCATATGGTCCGGAACATATATATACTTCTAAATCAGGCGGTTTAATTTTTTATTAATCATTGTATGCTATTTTCGACCTCATCAAATGCCCGTTAACACAGAATACGTGCAATGACTTCATGTAGAACTGTAGAACTGGGTTAATACATCCATGCAAACTAAAATAAAAAAATAAAACATCAAAGACCATGTTAAGAAATTAATTATATACGTGTCTTTATCACGTAGACATAATTATTTTAAAATTCTTATTAGCATAATAACTGTTAAGGCAGCACTTCAGTCTAACGATGATTTTTTTATCATATTTTGTTTATCAAATAATTTTGAAGTAAGTATTATTCTGCACAATTTGTAAAAATCACAAAGTCATTATCATATCACAACAGGGAGTAAATAGATAATGAATTTATGTAAATAAAAGCACATGGTAATTAATCTAAATATATAGGCATTTGGGAGGGGCTAATATGTCAATCATCTGTTGATTCCAGTGTCCAGCTGTTAATCCCTGACCACAAGATATATATTGTAGTCTTATCTCATTGTTTTGCAACAAAAATCATTTATTTAACATGGAAGTGAACAAAGAAAAAGTAAAAAAAATAAAGGGAAAAAATCTACCAAAAAGAAAATTCTTCTCTTTGGTCTTCTTCATTTAAATACAGTTTGATGAATTTTAACTTATTTTCAGTTTTTGTGTATTTTTAAGTCCCATTAGATTAAATGTATTTTCATTTCATCAAGAAAAGGGTGGTCTTAATCTTTTTATGAACATGTTTTTTGAAACACACTTTTAATGGTCTAGCTTATTTCAGACATAGTTTATTTCTTTTTTAAAATTCAAATGAAAATGATTCTTTATATATAGACAATTATGATGTTAAACATTGATTACATGCAGCTTGTCAATCATGCTTTTTTCTTATCTGAGACTGTCTGGAAAGAGGCGGAGCGCTTTGTCTATATTTTATTACTTCATCACAGATGTTGGTCATATCTGTGACGTCAAACTCCCGCCAAATGCCAAGTAGTGTTGGACAGTTCATATATAATGCAAAATTTACTGCATTAGAGCATTAAAGACATAAGGTGTGTGGTTCTATTGATATAGTAATGGTATCAGAACACTCCTGGGGTGTTCCCAGTGATATGTTTGCATTTATATTGACTTTATAGCGGGTTCTAAGGGGGAAATTCAGTTTTTTAGGTCATTTCTCAGATCAATTTTTCATGATAATTGTAAAAAAAACCAAACCTTTTGGCTTGACTTTGATATATATGATTAAAGGGTGTATTTTCTACAATACCGTGTATTTTGGATAATTTGTTTCTAAACGAATGTATAGGTCTCCAAAGATGAAAGGTGAAATGAGGTTTGGCACCCAGCAGTTAAATCAATATATCTTCTTACTGGAGGCATATATAAAAAATCTGAGACACAGTTTTGGAGATTGTATATGGTTGATTACAGGGATGAAAACAAATTTTTACTACCATTTGACATGAATGTGCCATTTACAACTAGCAATTGCCAGAAGAATGTCGAGAGGGGTGATTTTAAAACAGTTTTAGTATTTGCCTATTACAGTATAAGTTCGTAAGCTTGACCTTGCAGGACTGACCTTTTTTATTAACATAATATTATATATAATTACTCTTAATACCAGCACAACAATGTTAAAAAATTTGCAGAAACAAATTTTCTTGCTTGAATTCGAACTCGTGCTGCTGTGACATCGAGACAAGACCGCCTCCACTGTGCCAAACGCTTCGGACCACTGGAATTCCTAGACTGAATCATTTATTAAGGTGTTTTCAGCATAAACGTATGCTCGTGTATACTAAGAGAGAAATAAAGAAAACTATAAAAATTAGACGATCTTTTGCCGTGCTTTATATTACAAAAACTACGAATTTTGAAGAAAGAAATGTTAACAGTTAAATAACCACACAATTTAGGTATAGTGTTTCATTAAATGAACAAAAAACAACTACCTCTATATATTAGGAGGGAAGTAATTTGCAATCTGTTCAATTGAATTAGACACACTTTGAAAAAAAATATTTGAAGGAAAACAGTTTGAGTTGAGGATAACACGAGCTGGATTATCTGTATGCCATAAGAACGCATTTTTGTGTTCGATAGCCCTGTTTTCTCTTTTTGGTGCCCGTTGTGTGTAAAATAAATTTATTATGTTAGTCTACCACTCTAATATCTAAATACATTTGTCACAATAAGTGTAAGGGGGATAACTAGTAAGAAAACTTGCCCATGAAACGTACATAAAACAAATAGATAAAATATATCAACATGATCGACACACTTTTTTTACTTCTTAATTCTTTGATAGTTCTTATGATGGCTGTATATGTTAATCATACCGAACGGTTGGTATTGCAATTAAAAGAAGATTTAAAGGAGTCATTGCAATTGGAAAATATGCAGGGAAGAATGGAACGAGTGTCTGAAGGTATTTTTTATGCAAATACTAGTTCGCAGATGACATGAATGTATGAAATACATTTTTTATTTCAATATGTTTTCCTCATTTAATTTATCATTCGTATAAAAATAAAATGCGAGCTGACATTTCTGAATAATTTTGTTCCTATAAATTAGAAGAAAAAAAACCGCATGCTCAAAACTAAATAAACCAAAACATCGAAATGTTTTTAACTTTAAAAAATATTCAAACACAAGTCAATATTATCATTGAGACATAACAGGACACTTTTTAATGTTATTTTTAATGGATGTAATTATATCGTAATTCTTTTCCGAATATTTGTAAAGTAGTCTGGAGTCTTAATACAGAGATAGACAAATGTTTTCTATCAATTATTGATCATGTTCAAATGTTAAGCGGCAGATGTTTCTGAAATTGATTTATTAAAATCTATAATGTGTATAACATATTTATACTAAATAGGTTTTCAATTACGATACGAAATGATTTTTGACGGGATGTTTGATCGAGAAAGTGTTGTACATGTACAACAGTCACGTACCAGCAGTTCAGATCCATATTTGCTCTATGTATTTCAACTGTATTTCTAAGACATTTTTTTATTACACGTGTTGTTATCGATAACTGCTTCTTACATGTTTTGTTTTCTTCAATCGGAACTGTGACTGATGAGTGTGTGTTTGCATACTTATTTTGTTAATGCTTAAGAATGGTTTAATTGATAAAATTAACGTGACATATATAATAACGATTTTGCTCGTGTACTTATTGCGTACACCGAATAAAGCTAGCTGCCTATTGATCAATGTCTCGAAGCTGTACGTTGACAAACTCAATTACTCTGTCAAATGCTCATTCTTTATTTTATGTATGTCGTATAGATGGAAACTACCTTGACGAAAAAGGTTTATTCGTTGGACATGCACCCTTTTTCAATAGATACTGTTTATATTTATATAAAAAAGAAGATGTGGTATGATTGCCAATGAGACAACTATCCACAAAAGACCGAAATGAAACAAACATTAACAACTATAAGTCATCGTACGGCCTTCAACAATGAGCAACGTCCATACCGCATAGTCAGCTATAAAAGGCCCCGATAAGACAATGTAAAACAATTCAAACGAGAAAACTAACGACCTTATTTATGTAAAAAATGAACAAAAAAAACAAATATGTAACACATAAACAAACGACAACCACTGAATTACAGGCTCCTGACTTTGGACAGGCACATACATAAATAATGAGGCGGGGTTAAAAATATATACCTTTTGTATGTTATTTTGTGGTCAGTTTAGGTTCGGTCGTTGAATAACTTTAGCCAGAAAAACAACGGTTGTATATTTATATTTAATTGCATACATACATGTAGCAGTTAATAAAACTAGATTAAGTTAAAATCCGAAGGTCCTTTCAACATGATCAATACATTTGGATCACAAATGGAGAAATAGTACACAACAAGAAGTGCAGTCGGAAAACAAAAATGCAATATTAAATAAACTATTGGTTTGCTCTCTTCATAACAGCTTATTGTACTATTTGTCGATAAAAAAATAATGTAGAAAACAAAACATTTTTTTCTATAGAAAAACCTATTGACTGTACTGATATTCATGTGAGACACGGAAGTGGTATCTATACTATATATCCAAAGGGCATTGGGAGCATAAACGTCTACTGTGACCTTGACACCAACAACAGTGGAGGAGGTTGGACAGTAAGTAAACTATGACACAACGACCTGTTTTTTTTTTTATTTCTTGTAAACATCTAAATATGAGAAATAACACTATAACATGTACATAATGGATCTGTTTTCATCGTAAACGATCATTAACTATGTTTTACAAGTACAGAAAAAAAGGAAATAACAAAAATACCGAACCCCGAGGGAAATTCAAAACGGAAAGTCCTGAATCAAATGGCAAAATCAAACGTCTAAACACCTCAAACGAATGGATTAAAACAACTACATCTTCCTGAATTGGTACAGACATTTTCTCATGTAGGAAATGATTGATTAAAACTGGTTTTATAGCTAGATATTCCTTTCACTTGTATGGCAATTGCATAACATTCCATTATATTGACAACGATGTGTGAACAAATGTGACACAATAGTAAAAATTGCAAAATAGAGGTACAGAAGTCAACATTGTGTTATAATCTTAATCGCTATGAAACACATAACAATAACAAACGTAAAAAGAACAATATATTCTGTCTTTGAGTTAACGTTTATATACATTACAATTTTATTTACATTTACAGTTTACAAATTGTTACAGTTTAATTGGACAATATCAATAAACTAAATAAGTAAGGATATGTGTAGGAAGGAGGTGCATGTGCCAACACTGGCAACAGACACAGTGAAGGGTCATTTATATAGTACTATTTAATCTGGTTCTTAAAGTCGTAATCAAAGTAATCAATAATTTTGTTTTCAAATTAATAACTACTAGCAAATAACCGCGAAATTTAAATCAGTTTGCCTTATATGAGTTGGTCCGGTAACTGAAAACACAAATTTCTTTATGCGGAATGTATGTATACATATAAAGGTCATATATTGTATATATGATTAAACGTTGTTTTTAATCCAGTGTGTGGGCTGACCGTTTCATCCTTATAGATCTATCTCTTGGAATATTGCGAGACTTCTGTGTAGGACTGTTTTAAATTACCCAGAATAAGTAGATTATAGTTTTATAAATTCGGTGTAAGGAAGCTACCATTCGATTTTCATGGTGTTTATTTTTAGTGGAGGGGGTAGGCTGGAAAAGAACGTCCTCCTTTTTAGTTGTAATCTTAGTTATGCCTTTAAATCTTTCACTTGCCGTTTTTATCATTTTAGTCTGACTTTATTTTACATAGATTGTCATCCTGCCTTTTTTTGCTAAGTTGCGCATTATGGTTTTTTTTTACTCAAAACTGCTGTTTTGGTCAAATTTCATCCTGTATTCCCCTCCCTCTTTTCCCTTTTCCCTCATAAATTCACATGGTATCTTCCTAGATACCAACAGTCCTGTCTGTCTTAAAAGACCGTCCGATGAAGGAAACAATATCCGCACGCCTTTATTTTCGTTTTTCTTACAAAATAATAAAAACGGAAAAACTGAAGCGAGGATGTCAAATGCAACTATGCATGGTACCTATAAGACTAATAGGCAAGCTGATTTATTTATTGTGGAAGGAAGAGAAGCGACACAAAATATGAGATCTTCTCGTTTAATAGTGTATAGTAAAGATCTTCATTTGGCATCTACCATCTGAATTTTTAATTGTCATCTAAAGATTAAAAATAAATATTTTTGTATTATGTCACAAACAACGAGCAAACTGCAGTGTTTAGTGATTGATTTTGAAGTGGAGAAAAAAAAATTGTTTTCAACAATTTCATTGTTACATTGTTACATCTGCTGTCATTATCGACATACGGGTCTTGATTTTCATTGCTGATATAAGACATCATTTAAATAAAAGAATATATCTCCCTGAATCGGGTATACTTTAATTCCTATCAGTAACGTTTGTAATGGGTATTTGATTTTCAAGATATGTTTGCCTCACGCATCAATAAAGTCGAAATGCACATCTTGTGCAATAACGTCTAATGCTAAGATCACCCACATCAGTACTGGCATTTGTATTCGGATATCGTTTGATATTTTCTGTTATGATATTTTGATAATCATTTGAATAAAAATTTCTGTTACGGCCAGAAATCGCCTTTAAATTGTAGCCAACAAAAGACACAAATCAATAGTAAAATTTAACAATATTTAATATACAAAAGTTTACAAAAGGTATTACACAAATATTACTGTTAACTTAACTGTCAAAATATGAGTCCAATCTGTTATCTTTATCTGTATCCGGAAATCTTTCGGAATCCAATTTGAATATTACGTTCACTACTAATGTCACAATCCAGTATGATGTTGTTTGTAGAATAAAAGTGTCAATCCAAATGCTGTGAATACTAATGTCTATCAATGTCTATGTCCAAGTTTAATTATGAGAGTTTAACTTTAGTGTCTGTATATATAGTGTTGTCATGGAAAATTCTAGAACACTCTATAACGGAACATTGTGAAAAATCCTGGAAAGTTACAACGGAAGTTTCGGGAATAACGTAGAAGTTTAAATGACGCATCTTTTATAAGGATCATTCTAGAAAGTTCCAATCATTCTGTGAATGTTCCATTGATTCCTAAACTGCACAGTTATAAGATTATTTGGTAAACAACTATCAGGCCATACAACACAAATTAGGCCAACATAAATAAACATAATAATTACAATATCATAACACCTCCCCCCTTAAAAGAAGTTTTAGTGTAACAAAAACTTATCATGAATAATATGAACAAAAATACATAATATATACAAAGTGATTTAATAAACTCTAGATAAAGCATCAGCTATTACATTATCTTTACCCTTAATATGTTTTACAATTACATCATATTCCTGTAACAATAAACTCCACCTAGTCAACCTCTGATTCTTGTCTCATTTTATGCATGAAGGTGAGAGGATTATGATCAGTATAAACAAGAATAGGATATACAGTGGGATTCAAATATACATCAAAATATTGAAGTGCTGACAACATTGCAAAACACTCTTTTTCAATAGACTTAGTTGAATAATTATTCTGATGTTTATCTAATTTCTTAGAAAAATATGATATAGGTTTTTCAACATTATAATCTGTCTCTTGATATAAAACAGCTCCAATTCGTACATCGCTTGCATCAACTGCAAGTTTAAATTGTTTTTCAAAGTCTGGAGTAATCAGAACTGGGCTATTAATTAAAAGTGATTTGCTATTTTCAAAAGCTTTTTGACAATTTTCACTCCAGATAAACTTAGAATCTTTTCGTAAAAGATGAGTCAATGGTTGAACAACAGTAGCAAAATTTGAACAAAATTTTTGTAAAATCCAATCATGGCTAAATATCTCATAAGTTGTTTTCTATTTGTAGGAGGTGGAAATTTGGAAATAGCTTCCACTTTAGCCTTTAAAGGTTTTACTTGACCTTGGCCAACTGTATGCCCTAAATAATCAACAGTGGCCTGACAAAATTCACTTTTACCAAGATTAACAGTCAAATTTGATTTTGACAATCTATCAAAAGTATCATACAAATGTGTTAAATGCTGTTCCCAGCTATCACTACATACAATTAGATCATCAATATAAGCATAACAACAGTCTAAATCTTTTATAACATTATTGATCATTCTTTGAAATGTAGCTGGAGCACTTTTCATGCCAAACGGCATTACAGTATATTGAAATAAGCCATCTGGTGTAACAAAAGCAGATATTTCACGAGCTCTCTTTGTCAATGGAACTTGCCAATAACCTTTCAATAAATCAAATTTACTCACAAATTTTGCTTGACCAATATTGTCAATACAATCGTCTATCCTTGGAATCGGATAGGAATCAGATTTTGAGACTGAATTCACTTTTCTGAAATCAGTCACGAAACGAAAGGTTTTATCTGGTTTTGGCACAAGGAGACAAGGAGAGCTCCATTCACTGTTACTCGGCTCAATAATATCATTGTCAAGCATATATTTAATTTCTTTTCTCAGAACTTCAAGTTTGAGTGGATTGAGCCTGTAAGGATGTTGCTTAATTGGAGAAGCATCTCCTACATCAACATCATGACAAACGGCAGTTGTTTTGTTTGGCACATCTGGAAAAAGATTTTTAAAAGTAAATACCAAAGCTTTTATTTCTTCTCTACGCTTAAAAGACAGATGTGCAAGTTTTGAATCTAAATTGGACAAAATTTCTGAATTTTTCAATCTTACTGTCTCTTCCATAGTTTTACAACTAAAAGGTGGTTCAATTACATCTGGTTTGTCATGATTATTTTCACATTTAACCATGCCTAAAGTGGCAACTGGTTTACTCTCACATTCATGAGTACGCTCAAAATATGGTTTTAACATATTAATATGACAAACTCTATTCTGTTTGCGCCGACCTGGAGTTTTTACAATATAATTCAAATCATTAATTTTACTCTCTATTGTATAAGGACCACAATATTTAGCCTGTAAAGGATGTCCAGGGACTGGCAAAAATACAAGTACCTTATCAACAGGCTCAAAAACTCTGTCCCTGGCATCTTTATCATACCATATTTTCATCTTGTTCTGTACATTTTTCAAGTTTTTCTGAGCAATTTGACAAGCAGTGTATAGTTTTTCTTTAAATCTAGATACATAGTCTAAAAGATTCAAGTCAGTATGTTCAGTAAGCCACTTTTCCTTAATCAATTTTAACGGTCCCCTTACAGTATGACCAAATACCAACTCAAAGGGACTAAATCCAAGGGATTCTTGAACAGCCTCTCGGACTGCAAAAAGTAGAAAGTGAACTCCATCATCCCAGTCTCTGTCAAATTGAAGACAAAAAGTTCTAATCATGTTTTTCAATGTTTGATGAAAACGTTCTAAGGCACCTTGAGATTCTGGATGGTAAGCACTTGATCTGTACTGAGCAATCCCTAACTGGTACACGACTTGCTGAAATAAACCTGACATGAAATTTGATCCCTGGTCAGACTGTATAGACTTAGGAAGTCCTACTAATGTGAAAAATTTGATCAAAGCTTTGACGATAGTAGGTGTCTTGATATTTCTGAGCGGAATAGCTCCAGGAAAGCGAGTAGATGTACACATGATTGTCAATAAATACGCATTTCCTGTTTTGGTCTTTGGTAAAAGTCCAACGCAGTCAATTAGAACTCTGCTGAAAGGTTTGTCGAAGGCTGGAATAGGCAGAAGTGGTGCTTGTGGTATTTTCTGGTTAGGCTTACCAACAACCTGGCATATATGGCATGATTTGCAGTATTCTGCGACATCATTTCTAAGTCTTGGCCAATAGAAATGCTGCAAGAATTTTAGGCAAGTCTTCCTTATACCTAAGTGTCCAGCCAAGGGGGTGTCATGGGCAAGACCAATAATTTCTTGTCTATAAACTTTAGGCACCACCACTTGGTATACCACTCTCCATTCCTCCTCTGGGGTAGCATCAGGAGGCCTCCACTTCCTCATTAAAATGCCGTCCTGATGGAAATAGCATTTCTTCGAAAAGGTTCTTTCTGTTTAATGAATGGCTGTTTACGTCTGGCCATGGCATTATAACATTCTTGTTGACACTAGGTTGTCTTACTATGGCCTTTTCTGAGCTACCAGGACCTTCAATGTCAGCTATGAAAGTGTCAGAAAGGTCCATGTAATCAAATTTGTCTTCTTTCAAATTCTCATCTTGTTGTTTTCTAGTCATCGCCCTAGTAACAACACAAGCTGGATATAATTCAGCATCATCTTCAGGTGATTTAACATCCACCACCGGTTCACTGGTAACAATTGGTTCAGCAACCACTTTGTTCCTAGCTAGATCATTTCCTAGCAATAATGTAACACCCTCAACAGGGAGATTAGGACGAACACCCACAATAACTGGTCCAGTTATCTAATCTGACTTCAGATAAATACGATGGAGAGGAACATCTATACAACCTAACTCTACACCTTGTAACAAAAACGACTGAGAAGCTCCAGTGTCCCGTAAAATCTTAATAGGCTGAAGAGTGGTATCATCAACAATAGAAACAAACCCATCAGACATAAATGGTTTATATTCCTCCATGTAATCACAAAAACCGGACTTAAAATCATGACTCGCAGGACATTCCAAAGCATTGGAAATGTAAGGTGTCGTACAAGCACTGGTCTTCGGCTTGTGATCTCGTTCATTCTTCTTCTGGAGTCTAAAACAATCAGCCATCAGGTGACCATTCTTCTTACAATAAGCACAAATCAGTGACTTCTTCTCAAAAGTATCAAATTTTGGACTAGACATATTATAACTGGACTGACTCTTATTCTGTGCAACAGGCTTACTATCAGTACGCTCAGTGCTCTGATTTTTGTAATTTCCACTGGAAGTATTAACATTTTGACCCTTGAAACTTCTTTTATGTGAAAGAGTATAATTATCTGAAATAACAGCTGCATCATGTATTGACTCAACAGTTTTGTCGTCTAAATGTGTTTTTAAGTCAAAATGAACACATTGTTTGAACTCTTCTTATAACATCAATTGTCTTAGGTTATCAAAATTGTTATCTGTTTTCTTTAACATAATTTTCTTTGACGTAAGCTATTTATCAAATAGATCTTCTTTTTCCCGAGCAAATTCAACATAGGTTTGTGAATCAAACTTTTTATAAGATCTAAATTTCTGTCTATATGCTTCTGGTACTAACACATAAGCTTTCAAAACTTCCTGTTTTACCGTGTTATAATCGGAACTTTTTTCTGATGGAAGTGCAGAGTATATTTCAGCGGCCTTTCCCTCAAAAACACTTTGAAGCATTGTAGTCCAATACGGCATCGGCCATTTCAAATTGTTAGCAATTTTCTCAAACTGTGGAAAATATTTATCAACTGTTTTCACAAAATTTTGGAACCAAACGTATGTTTTTGCTGCATCAAAATAATCTGATTTTGACTGGACGTTAGTGTTGCTTTCTTCTTTGACCATTTCAATTTTCAGTTTTTCCATCTCTAGCCTTTCTCTCATTTCAAGTTCTTTAAATTTATCTTCTTTTTCTTTTTTCTCCATTTCTAACCTTTCCTTCATTTCCAGTTCTGCCTGTTTTAATTTAAATTCATCTTCTTTTCTTTTCTCCATCTCCTTCGAATTCATTTCCAGTTCTTTTAGTTTGAGTTCATGTTCTAATTCAAGCTGTTTTAATTTAAAGGCGTCAACATTTTCGACCTTAAGATCAAGAGCCTCTTCACCTAAAATTTCTGCGTCAACTAATTTGTCTATAACCAAATTTTTTATAATTTGTTTTCTCATAGATACTTTAAAAACTAATTTCAGTTGTTTAGCTAGCAACACAAATTCCTCTTTCTTTAAATTATCAAAACTCTCCAGGTCTGGCGTTTTCAAAAATTTACCAGCATCAAATGCCATTTTTGTAGAATTTTGTTGGCTAGTTATAATAAAAATACTAAACAAATTTTGAATAAAATATTTTTAAGATATCCCGGACGAGCCCTTAATTTCTGTTACGGCCAGAAATCGCCTTTAAATTGTAGCCAACAAAAGACACAAATCAATAGTAAAATTTAACAATATTTAATATACAAAAGTTTACAAAAGGTATTACACAAATATTACTGTTAACTTAACTGTCAAAATATGAGTCCAATCTGTTATCTTTATCTGTATCCGGAAATCTTTCGGAATTCAATTTGAATATTACTAATGTCACAATCCAGTATGATGTTGTTTGTAGAATAAAAGTGTCAATCCAAATGCTGTGAATACTAATGTCTATCAATGTCTATGTCCAAGTTTAATTATGAGAGTTTAACTTTAGTGTCTGTATATATAGTGTTGTCATGGAAAATTCTAGAACACTCTATAATGGAACATTGTGGAAAATCCTGGAAAGTTACAACGGAAGTTTCTGGAATAACGTAGAAGTTTAAATTACGCATCTTTTATAAGGATCATTCTAGAAAGTTCCAATCATTCTGTGAATGTTCCAATGATTCCTAAACTGCACAGTTATAATAAGATTATTTGGTAAACAACTATCAGGCCATACAACACAAATTAGGCCAACATAAATAAACATAAAAATTACAATAACATAACATAAGTATAAACTCCAATTTTGCAAGGAATCTCGAAAACAAACTTAAATTTCTATATCGAGATTGTCTAAATTTAGATCTTTTTTTTTTAGAATTGTAAGCTTTTCAATGTTTGTGTACGTTTTGGATTTTCAAAATGTTTTAGCTTCGACCATTACTGAAGAGACATAATATGAGTTGTCGAAATACACATCTGGTCCAAAAAAAGTGGTACTGGTAATTTTATAACTACCACCTGGTCTATATATATGTTACTGAATTGTAAGTCAGAGAGAGTATCACCAGTCCAGTTGATAGACTTTATCTACCAATTAAATAGTAGAGTAGTCTAAGATAACCAATTGTTGAATAATTCTGGTTACACCATGACATTGGACACGATTTATATATAGTTGGCGTTCCCATCAACAGTTAAACTTTCGGTTATTGATAAGTTACTATAATTGTTTATCCAAATAATAACTATCTGTTCAGGTGCGATTTTCATATGATTCATATCAAACAAAATTCATGGAGTGGCGAGTATCTTCATTATGCTTTTGGTGGAATTATTTTGGCAAAATATGATATTAAGATTATACAAACAAAACATAACATAACCTTTCAGATCAACATGGCGATTGAGTAATTCTTGAGAACAACAGGTTTACCCAGAAAAAATTAACAGAAAACAATTTTACCTTATTTTTTAACCTCCGCTATATTGGGATCTTGGTAACTGCAGTTACGCAACGGTTACACTTTAAAAACGATTGCTAAATATTATTTTAGTTATCGTATTTGTTGTGATCCGAGCATATAATTAATAATATAACACAATATATATGAAACTCACCAGGGTTTATTCAGGTGATACAACAATAATACATAAATTCAGTAATAATGGAAATAATCAATATGTCTATACATGTGGTAAGGTGAAGAGTTCCGAATCATGTGTTCTGTGTACTACGTCACGGATACATGATCAGGCACATATAAAACATGGACTGGTTCAGTACTGTATATTGGTGTTCAGCACCACATATTCTAAGATGTTGAAGCGAAAATTGAATTGGTGAGATTGTTGCCGGATATAATTTTTACAAAATAAATTCATGTGGAAAAATATATTTCCAAACATTATATTTTAATGACTTCATTATCAGGGTGTATACTTGGGTATGGGAAACAACTCTCACAAAGGTACTAGAAGTTATTTGTGCATCTAACCTAGCAGTAATCAAAACAGTGATCAATCATTTAAGTGTATGCAAGTTTGTATATGACCTACCGAATTACACTATTTACCGGATTTGTTATAACATCTGCAACACGACGGGTGCCAGATGCGGAGCAGGATCGGGTTACCCTTCCCGAGCAGCACCTGAGACCACCCTCAGTTTTTAGTGGGGTTCGTGTTGCTTATTCCTTAAATTTCCGAATTGGGTTATGTGTACTATCGTTAGTCTGTTAGTCTTTTTTTATTATTAGCCATGGCGTTGGCAGTTTATTTTCGATATATGAGTTTGACTGTCCCTCTAGTATATTTCGTCTTCTTTTTTATTTAGTTATTAAAATGTTAAAGACCCGTCTTAGAAAATTGTCCAATGTTCGTTCCAATAAGCATTAAATTAATTAATTACATTCTTTTTTATTTAAAGATTAAAAAATCAAAAGTTGAAAAGAGAGAAATGTAGAAAAATGTATACTTGAAATGCTTTTTCTCAACTCTTTGCTCGAGTTGTTGTCTCTTTTACACATTCCCCGTTTCCATTCTAAACATTTTTGAAAAAAAAACTATGAACCGAGCAGAATTTTGGAATGACTTCATTTCAGTTAAATCTTAAAACTTTTAGAAAAAAATATATTTGAAAATGAAAATAATGTAGAGAATGATAAAGTTTAAAGATTTCAGTGCTAAGCAATTGGTTGATATGATCTGACAATCCATCTCCGTACACGTAATGCTAACAGTCCGTGTTCATTAACACAAAGATGGTACTAGATTATATCACAACATTAATAAAGCATCTGCTGACAGGGACATTTTGAAGTTCCAGGGTGGGAAACCACCATTTTGTATTATAAAATTGGTATGAAATTCGTCCCAAGGGTACTGAAATATTTTTTCTATTTTCTTAGGTCTGTATGACAAATTAGTGGAAGATTTGGAAAATTTACTGCTCAAATTAATACATGTAACAGTTTGTGATTTTTTATGGTTCATAAACAATAATTGCCTCAGCATTTTTTTTTGAAGGAATTTGAGCATTATATGATTAGTCTGGAAAAGTTTAAATAAAACATGTGTTATGTGAGTTTTATGTGAGAATTTTCGACGAATTCCATATTTGTTAACGATTAATTACATTCTGGCTACCACTATTACCATGACATTCCGATTAACTTTGAAATATGTTTCTACTTTGCATTTGAACAGTTGTTGGTATTCTCATAGAAACATGTGCAAAAACACACATCATGATATGCCTACTAGTGTCTTTGACCATTTTTTTTCAGTATCACAAAACTGGTTGTTTTCAATTTAACATTAATAAAAGGAAACGGTGAACTTCAACAAGACTTTGCTCAATGATGGATGAACCTCGACCCTTGCAATGTTGTAAAAATAAGAAGAAAAAAGGAATCCTTTTGGATAACCAGGATCGTTTAAGTTTCATACAAAAAAATAACAAAATATTTTCTTTGATCCTTTGACAAAAATGTGGGAAATAAAATGATCTCATATCATCTATCTTATTTAATGAATAATTTATCTTAAAAAAATCATAATAATTCATCTAGTTTTTTTAATGATACGATATATAAAATGGCCATTATCGTATCTCGAAGCCGTGGGATTCATTTGGCCTACATGAGTGATAGCATTATAATGGGTTGTTTAGTACCATTTACAATTAATTCAAGGTTTTTCAACGCAGAGAAACTGGCGAAGAGGACTTCAGTCTTAATTGGATAGATTATGAAAAAGGCTTTGGTAATATACGAACAGAATTCTGGCTAGGTTTGTATCATATTATTAATCAAGTATTTTCGTTAAAATCTTCACATGATAACATCGGAAAATATCAGTCAATTTGTATATATATAAATTGTACAATGTCGGATTTAAAACAAATTGCACGACAATCTGCAATAATTTATTATATTGTTTATTTGTTTCAGGTAACAGAAACCTTTATATCATTACAGCCCAAGGTAGATATGAGTTAATGGTAATGATAGAAGACTTTTATACGAGCAAAGCATTTGCAAGATACAACTCATTCAAAATAGGCGATGAATTTTCGAAATACAAACTGTCTATTGGAGAATATAGCGGAACAGCTGGTAAGTGAACTATATTTTAGAGATATAAAGATTTAATGACCATATTAAAATAAGGAGATGTGGTATGATTGCCAATGATACAACTATCCATCAAAGTCCAAATGAAGTGAATGCAGCGGTTAGGTCAAACCGTACTGCCTTCATTAATGAGTAGGAAAAAAAGAACGTGATATTCTGATATGTATTTGCATTCGATTTGCCTTAAATTTACAAATATCACAAAAACATAAATAAAGGAACATATTGTGAAAGTAACTAAAAAAGGGGGCGTAACTAATCTTTTTTCAATCAACTTACACAAACTATTTATGACCTTAAGCTAGGGTATTACGGTTAATTACAAAAAATATATAGTAATGTGTTTGACACCAAAGTTGTCAATTGAAACCATGCATTTATTGAGTCACTTAATTTAAGGTTCGAGTACCCTTTGGCTAAAATGGCCGTATTTTCACCTCAAATATTCCTCTGAGTACAGACAAACCTATCTTTTTTTTTAATAACATAGTGTTCATATTTTTAATTATGTTCTCTGCTGTTTTATTTAACTATATATACTAATAAATTTCATGTTGCTTATACATGATAAAGTTGTTATTTACTGTGCTGTTTCTGCTTAATGTGTTATATATTATATATATTTCATACAGCTATCTGAGAAACCATTAGTTATAGTGTTATATTTCCTATTTTGCAAAATTTCAAAATATATCTATAACATCTTCTCGAACATTAATGGCATTTATACAGCACCTATTATTGACAAATGTGTCTCAATGGGCATACTACCTTACACAACAATAGCAGAAAACAATAGAACATTTTATTTGTGACAATGTATATATTTTTCATGAGTGTATATAAAATTGATTAACTTGATTTTCTAATCTTATATGTCTTATATTTGTAGTTGATGTTATGTGGCTTTGGGGTCAAAGCCAATTAAGGCAGAGGGGAGATGTTATAGATATATTTTGAAATTCCGAATTTGAAAAATAGGAAATATAACAGCTTTGCAAACTTTCTTTTATTAAGTATTTAATTTTTTATTCTCAAAAAAAATGAAGTTGTAAAAATGGACAATTTAGAAGAAAATAGATTTTACAGATGTTTGACAAATATTGATAATTGTTCATTCATTAATTATACATGCTATATTTTGAATAAAAGAAAGAGTGTAGGCAATTAGGCCTATTGTCAAAATTACACAGATTGTCGCAACATAGGTATAAGAAAATCAATAATTTAGATTTAAGTGTCAGCTTGGTTGACAAGACAAAATTATGAGTGACCAATTAAAATGTTGTGGTCAGTTATGAAATTATGTAACGATAATTTTAATTGGTAAAACGAAGAAAACCTGGGATCTCTAAGCACGTGAGCAACGACCTTTTTAAGCTAGTGTTTTGGGCTATTCGTCAGTTGCCATGAGATCTCAGTTGTAATAAAATATAGTTATTTTGGAATTCTTCGTTTTTACCAGGTAAATCATATTTAATATATTAAAGCATTCTTTTTATGAACATTACATTTCACATTTACTTTTAATTAAGTTTTATTTATTTAGATCTATTTATTTAAAATGAGCGTTTTTAGTTTATTACATTACGATTAAATAGATGATTTTTTAAGTGAAATATACAGTAAAGATAAATTCCGTTAATGTTATTTATTTCATTAATTTTCATTATTACATGCAAATTTGTTTACAGGAGATTTGTGAATTTGACGCATAATTTATTCGTAGTAAAGTTTAATTCTGGTATTTGGTTATATTTAATATTCAACGAAGTTTAGAGAAATCTTTGTTTGTCACTTTGGTTTACCTTGACAACGCAACAGAACACAAAGAAAATATTTGTTGTTTTATGTATATTGAAATCGTACCGATGCAAGATTGATCTCCAGAACAGAAATATTTGCGTATTACGTAATAGCAAGAAACATTTAATATATTACAGCTTGACATTATCTATGTATGATGAAATTTAAATATTGTGAAATATATTGTATGCATTTATTTGAATTTGTATTATAAGAGTTGCCATGAGATCTCAGTTGTAATAAAATATAGTTATTTTGGAATTCTTCGTTTTTACCAGGCCAGCTAAAGTCCAGACGACATAGGCTGAAAGTCAAGTACGACATTATAGTACATTTTGGAACAAGACATTTTAATTTTATCAGACAATGGGCATAAGATAAATGCAACATCAAAATTATTATAATAATGATAATCCACGATCGGGATAAAAGATTTTGGAATTTTCTTACTACTATGATTTCCTGGTGTAATTTATTCCTTCGGACAACTTTTTTTTTAGATAGAAATCACAACCAATTTCTGAAACATGCTGCATTGAACCAAGCTTGGCTGCTTTAATTATTCATAATATCTTATGGTTTCCGTCAAAACATGTAAATAGAAATTCGAAATATTTATAGATCTGATCATTCACCGATATTTTTAGATCATAGTTTAGTGGTAACTGTTTTTGAAGGGTCATTAGAAATGTATAATGGTTTATTTAATGATACATTTAAAACAAAACAATACAACCAGTTAAAATAGGAATATAACAAATTTGTTCCCTTTGTCATTAGACAAGTTGGTTGAAGTTACTCCTGTAACGGGAGACCCCAAAAAACATATTACAATACTGGCAAGATATTGTCATAACACATTTCAATATCAAACAACAGACAATCAAAAATGATAAGCCGATGAAAACCCAATAATTCAAGGGCAAAAAAATAAAATAAAAAGGGCAAATAAAAAAGTGAGAAAATATAAAGAAACAATGGTATGAATTATCAGTTATAAGCACATCTTAGAAACTTATAGTGTTGAATTTGGTAAATAATGTTCATTTTGCATTAATTGGAAATTTATTTACACTGAAAATTGGAAGATTTTATCCGTTTGAACAAAATTCTTAAAACAACGACGATAAGCCTAAACTATACCGTTAGATTTCTCGTTTGAATTGTTTTACGTTGTCATTTCGGGGCCTTTTATAGCCGATTATTCGGTATGGGTTAAGCTAATTGCTGAAGACTGTACGGTGACCAATAGTTGTTGATTTCTATGTCATTTGGTCTCTTGTTAAGAGTTGTCTCATTAGCAATTATACTACATTATCTTTTTTTATATTCTTTTTCTTTTATTGTGAGCTCCTTAGAGTTGTTGATGGATGTGTAATTTGGTCTCTTACGAAGAGGCACCCATACAACATGTTTGTTTATACTTATCTGTCTTTTACAGGAAATAGTTTACAGAAAAACAATAATCAGCCATTTTCAACAATGGATGAATTCAATGTTAATTTAAAAAAGATGAACTGTGCAAATTACGACGAAGGTCCGTGGTGGTTAACGGAAGATTGTACACAGACAAACCTTAATGGAGAGTATTTAAAAGAGAGGCAAACTATGTATGGTGGCATTTACTGGAATGACTGGCAGAACTCTTATGAAGTGACACTTAAAAAGACAACCATGATGATACGTAGAATTCTGTAAAACCTAATATCAAAATTAAACAGTATTTCACATAGTCTTTCCGATTATAAATCTTATTTGTATAACAGTTTTAAATTTATTCTAGATACCTGATATCATAACAAATAAATAAACTGGTTGGTCGATAGACCACTTTCGAGGTACTGTGGATTCATTTATTTTCGTGGGTACCAATTTTCGTGGATTAAGGAAAATATGCATGTTCGTGGATATTTGAATTCGTGGTTTTGCCGAAATCTGCTTACTAGCCTATAGAAAATGAGATATTCGTTGAACATTTAATTTCGTGGTTTACCTGTTCCCACGAATACCACGAAAATTGATATCCAACGAATAATAATGAATCCACAGTAATCCGTCACCGGGAAAAACTCGTCAATTATACGCGCCTTTGTGACGTCATTACCAGATAGAAGGGCTCGCCTGTATCCCTGCACTATACGCGTTCATCAAGCGTATTAGTGATCGCCATGGTGCAGAATAAACTAGGAATAAAGTTTGTTCAGAAGGTACTTAATCACAATTCCCTAATGACAGCGGTGCAGATTGTCAATTATGACATTTTAATTTGCCAAATAATTAGTGCAATATAGGTTTATAGTTTTTCAACCATTCGACCAACATTGAAACGGAAGTCACGACGCACCTAAACGCACGAGTGACGTTCACTAAGACAAAAGTTTTTGACGGAAATACATCGAATTCGAAAGTTGTCTATAATATCAATAGCCGGCGAGAGGAGAACAAAAATTAGCGAAAGCTGATTTTACTTTATTGGTATGATATTTACAGTAATTATGAATATAAATATTATGTATTTTCAGCCGTGTATCAACTTCACTGGTGATCCAATGAATGGATTTTCCGCTGAGTTGTCACTTGTTTAGACCTACTTTATGTGACTGCATCTTACAATCCCCTTCGACAATTTTTTAGCTAATCTGCATTTCAACTCATGTCTAATATAAAACTGACGAGAAAAGAGTAACCCTTTAGTCTAGGTCACCTAAATCTGATTTTTTTTTCAGTCTAATTAGCCCAGTGGGCTAAGTAAGTTTCCGTCTGCACTATTTATATATTGATATACCACCGAAATTACAGATTATACATTATCATTTTTGTATTATCGAAAGTCACTAACTTGTGCTTATTGTAGGAAAATGGTCACCTAATGGTTGATTGAAAGACTCCAGAATAAATATGACAGAGATAAGAAGTTCTAGTCTAGTGAGTGTACAACACCCATTGTTGCCAATAAGTACGAATGTTCTGCGCATACATTGCAGGTTTGAAAGTCCAGTTTTGTTATTACAAAGAGGATTATGAACCCTTTATGTCTGATTGGTTTGTTTCTATTATTGATAATACAACTTCTCATCATCATGATCATATTAAAAGCTTTTCAGACGTTATGGTTAGAAGTTGTGTTTCCATTGTCAGAAGAGACTTGATGCCTTCGTTTTGTTAGAAGGTGTGGAATTAGGTTGTATAAATGTTTTCCTCCATCGTATTTATTTGAAGTCAGGTTAAATTACTGGACCAATTGTTGTGGGTGCACGTCCTAACCTCCCTGTTGAGGCTGTTCCGTTATTTTTTTTTATATGAACTAGGTAGAAGCACAGTGATTACTGACCCAAATGTTACTAGTGAACCGGTGATGGATGGTGATGAACTGTATTCAGCTTGTGTTTTTACCAGGGAGTTGACAAGAAAACAACTAAGTAAGGATTTACAAGAAGACCAGTTTAACTACATGGAACTTTTTGACACTTCCCTTGCCGACAAAAAAGGTTCCGGTAGCTCTGAAAAAAGCAAAAGTAAGATCATCTAGTACTAACAAGAATGTAATTATGCCGTGGTCAGACATGGACAGCCATTCAGTAGTTAAAAGTAAGTTTGCTGAAGAGCTAAACATAAACCTTGATGTTCTTCAGCTCCGAAGAGGGCTCAACCACAGGAGGAAGTAGACAAAGTGCCGCATGCTACTACTATCAAGCTTGACGTCATTTTGATGTGGAAATAAAGGCCACTTGATGCTATCACAAAAAAGAAATGGAGAATGGTTTACCAAGTGGTGATGCTTAAAGTCTATACATGTAGGCAAACATTAGTAGTCTTGCCATTACATTCCCTCGACTGAATACTTAGGTCTAAGAAAGACTTGCCTTAAGATCTTGCAGCGTTTCTACTAGCTCTGAAATGATGCTATAAAATACTTCCAATTATTCTAAATATGCCAGATTGATCGTAGGCCTAACCAGAAAATACCACCAGCACCACTTCTACCAATTCCAGCCCTTGAAGAACCTTCCATCAGGTTACTTTTTGATTGGTTGGACCTTTATCGATAAACCAAGACTGATAATGAATATTAAGACATCAATAAATATCAAAGCTCTTATACAATTTGTCGCGTGAGTGGGGCTTCCTTAGAGTATACTAACCAGTTTTTTTTTTTTAAAGTTTATTTCAGCAAGTCGTTTCCCAATTCGGGATTCCTCAGTACATTTATAAGTCAAGTGCTTATCATCCAGAAACTCAAGAACTTGTTTATCAAATATTGAAGAGCATTTGTCTTCAATTTGAGAGGGACTGGGATGATGGTGTTAACTGTTTCTTGATGCGGTCCTCGAGGCTGTTCCTTGGTTTTAGTCCCTTTGAGTTGTAGTTTTGTCATACTGTAAGAGAACATTTGAAATTGGTTAAGGAAAACTGCTTACTTAACACACTGACTTGCATCTCTAAGACTATGTATCTAAATTTAAAGAAAAAAAAGTATACTGTACTGCTTGTCAAATTGCACAGAGAAATTTAAGAGCTGTTCAGAATGAAATGAAAATATAGTGGTAAAGATGCCATGGACAGATTTTTTGAGCATGGTGATAAGTTACTTGTATTTTTGCCAGTCCTTGGACATCCTTTACATGCTAATTACTGTGGTCCTTTTACAAAGCAGAGTGAAATCAATGATTTGAATTATATTGTAAAAACATCCAGGTCGGCGTAAACGAAATAGGGTGTGTCATATAAGTATGTTAAAACAATATTTTGAGCGTAAAAATGAAGGTGATAGTAAACTAGTTGTCACACTAGATATTTATATAAATCGGTGAATAACCATGACAAACAAGATATAATTGAACCACCACAATGGAACAAACTGTTAAATTGCAAAGTTCAAACATTTGGTCAAAATTAAAGTCAAAACTTGCTCGTCTTACTTTTGATCGAATAGTAAATATGAAAACGTTGGTGTTTTCTTTTAAAAAATCTTTTCTTCCTGGTGTACCAAACAAAAGCATTGCTTTGGTTGTTATGACGTTGATGTAGGTGATGCGTCTTCAATTAAACAACATCCTTACCGGCACAATCCACTAAAACTTCAATTTATGAGGCAAGAAATTAAATATATGCCTGACATTGATAATTTTTGAGCCGAGTAACAGTGAATGGAGCTTTCTGTGTCTCCTTGTGCCAAAAAAACATTCGTTGCGTTATTGATTTCAGAAAAGTAAATTCAGTTTCCAAAGCTGATTCCTTCCCCATTCCAATGATAGACGACTGCATTGATAATAGTAGACAAACAAAATGTGTAAGCAAATTTTATTTATTATAAGGTTAATGACAGAAAGAGAGCTCGTGAAAAATCAGCTTTTGTCACATCAGATGCCTTATTTCAATATACTGTCGTTCCCTTTGGTATGGAAAGTGTTTCAGCTACATTTCAAAGAATGATCAATAATGTTATAAAAGATTTATATTGTTGTTATGCTTATATTGAAGATCTTATTGTATGTAGTGATAGCCGGGACGGGTATTTAACACATTTATATGATACTTTGATAGATTGTCATAATCAAATTTGACTGTTAATCTTGATAAAAGTGAATTTTGTCAGGCCACTGTAGATAATTTACAGTTGGTCAAGGCCCAGTGAAACGTATTTTGACTAAAGTGGATACAATTTCCAAATGTCCTTCTCCTACAAATAAAAAACAACTTACGATATATTTAGCATTGATTGGACTTTACAGATTTGTGATTACAATTTTGCTACTGTTGTATAACCATTGACCCATCTTTTACGTAAAGATACTAATTTCATTAGGAGTGATAACTGTCATGATTTTTTAAATATACACAGTCACCTTTAATTACAAATCCAGTTCCGATCACACAGACAATGGAAATCAATTCAAACTTTCTGTAGGCGCAAGTGATGTAGGAGTTGGTTCCCTTTTATATATCAAGAAACTAATGATAATATATCATATTTTTCTAAGAATTTGGATAACCATCAGAAACATAATTCAACTACTGAAAATAGTTTTGCACTCTTGTTTTAACTTCAAATTTGATGTATATTTTAATCCCACTTTTTGTTTATACTAATCATAACCTTCCACCTTCATACATAACAATTAGAAACAAGAACCAGAGGTTGACTAGGAGGAGTTTATTGTTATATAAAATTTATATATATACATTCTACCACTGCATCGATTGTGATACGATATGTATCCACTCTCGACAGTTTAATTTTAAAAGTTAAAACGCGAGGCTCGTCGAACGTTTTAGATATTTAAAATTTAACTGTCGAGAGTGGATAAATATCGTATTACACGAAATTAGGTGGCAGAATCTGTTTCTCTAATGATTTTCAAACAATATGCAGGCAAAAGTATTCCTTCTTTTCGAATGATCTGCAAAAAGATGCGTATTTTCTTTGTGACGTCATCAGGCATGGTCGCCTTTTTCCATGTCGTCACAATGGGAAATTCAGAGCAAGGCAAAAAAGAATCGACATCATAATCAGATTTTAACCAATAAAGAACTAAGATCAAAAGAACCACACGTTGATTTGATTTTGTTTATACAATGGGTGCAGAAAGGAATAAATTGACGAAGAATTAGAGAACGTTGTTTACAAAATAATATTGTAGCTGTGCAGTTTATGAATCACTGGAGCAATCATAGATATATATAAACACTTGTTTAGCAAGAACTTTATATTTCGACGCATCTCTGTCGGAATCTGAAACTGTGCATCATATCAAGACAGGACTGTTTGTAAACCATTCTCTTGTAGTATATTATTCACGTCGCATAATTGTGGCATTATTCTTTAGATTGTGCATATACATTTGTACCGCACCGCGGGTAAATTACTTAAATTTAAAAACTAAGGCTTTTCTACCTCTGGCATAGATAACCTTAGCTGTATTTGCTACCTTTTAGGAATTTTGGTCCTCAATGCTCTTCAACTTCGTACTTTATTTGGCCTTTTTAACTTTTTGGGATTCAAGCGTCACTGGTGGGTCTTTTTTAGACGAAACGGACGTCTGGTGTATATACAATATTTAGTCCTGGTATATATGATGAGTTTATTTACCATGTTGTGATTGGTTTAACGCCGTCATGCGGTGAACCCATATGAGACCGTAGGGGGTAGTTAATTTCATAGGGGGTTCATGACGCGTTAATGGTGACGTCATCTATTAACGTTGTTGTGTTTCGTTGTTTATTTTTCAACAAAACGCTGCCGAAAAAGTTTAGCGAGCGATAAATTCGTTATACCAGTAGCGAACCATATAACTTATAATATTTTCAATATATTTAAAAAGTAAAATACGTATGGTTTCATACACGTGTTTATTATCATGCAAATTAAGAACTAATTTATTGAGTAATCTTTTTATTCAAATGCATTTTTGCACCAGATCAAATTAGTCTTGTATTATATCATTAATGTCACATGTTTTCTCACATTTCTTTGACCTTTCATCACAGTACTTGCGACACTGGTTATCGTCTTTTCGTTCTATACAACTATACGCTTCAATGCACTTGAAGAAACCTGTCGCACATTCCCTTCTACATTGTAAATCCGCTGATACAGTTCCAAATGTGAAGAAGGCTATTGCCAAGATGTAAACAACAGCTGCCATTTCTGTTCTGAAACAATGATTTGTAAAATTGAAATATAAAAATGGAAAGTGGCTTTCCATTCTCAATTTTATTACCATCAAATATATGTTGTATGCATATGGTTTATTTTTGCCAATTAAATATTTGATTGATTGATTTCGTTTACTAAACGTCAAGTGGCCAAACTTTCAAATGTACTTTAGCTTCAAACTGTGTCTACACACGCTTCAAGTTTTTCACACGTTTCTAACCGTACGTATGTATGGTATCAATCGCAAATGAAGAGAGCATAAATAGTTTTCCTCTTTAAAATTATGCTTTCTCCATATGCATGTGTTTTGTGAGTGTAATTTACGTCTTTCTATAAGACAATTTTTATAGTACTAATTTATAAAAGAGAGGTGTAAATCAAATTTTCTATCTATATCATAGAAAATGAGATATATCACATATACAATAATACGATTCTACAAAGATAACAATAGAAAATGAGATATATCACATATACAATAATACGATTCTACAAAGATAACAATAGAAAATGAGATATATCACATATACAATAATACGATTCTACAAAGATAACATTCATTATTTAAAATGAGCTTTTTTTCAAATTGATTTGATGAAGCTTCCTGAATTTATTGAATAAATACAACTAGATTTGCCATTGCAAGCAATAGCGGATGGCACCCTTCCCCCATTGCAAGGCGAGTGGCAGCCATTTAGAAATTCCCAAAGTCAAAGAGTACATCTACACATGCAAATTATCAGTTTTGTAAAGTTTCATTAAGTTTGGAGCATTTTGAAAATTTTGACATTTTTGTTGTTTCCATGGTTACTCAATTCGATAATCACTTCGTTCGGTTGGTATCTCATATGTCAAGATGCATATTCATTTGATGTTAACAAAAAATTACTTACCTCGTGTTATAGACTAATGATCAGACACCAATGTTGACTTGCCGAATTTAAGACCTGCTTGAGAATGAACTTTTGGTTGTAGAAACGTCAATATATATATTGAATCCAGCCAGCTAAACATAATTGTTATTTTCCTGACCACTCACGCTATGGCATTTGTTCATTATATTTCAATTATGAATTATATGGTCATTTTATAAATATAATTCTCTTTGTCTTTCATTTCAAATTTTTCAATGAACTTTTGCCCGCAAATATCAAATGTTATTTAATTTGATACAAACACTGCAACTTTCAAAACAAGTTGAAGGTCTCGCTGGATGTTATAAATGATGAACTGTTACTATTGTAAAAGCTACTTTCATATGCAGTTTGCTTTGTAATATTACATGTCTATAAAATGTTCTGTGACCTCACCCTTCTCATACAATATAGATTTTAGAAATCTATACCTTTTCATTAATTGCATACATTGTAGGTAAAAATGTGACCTATTCACATATTGTTAACCTCAAAAAGGATATAATATTCAAGCGGCACGTCCTTTTATTACCTTGTATATTGGAAGTGCCCCTCCCCGAGCAATTATAAAAGCACCATTCCCTTGCTTCTTAAATATTTAACTGGTGAGTTTTTTTTTTTTTTGTCATGACTTTTAACGCCATATTCTTGAATTTATAATATTGATTTATGGATTTCATTTAACATGGTTGAACAATTTGAAATGTGAAATATGTTAAAAAATAAAAATAACAAAAATACAAAATTCCTAAATATCATCGCTACGTCATTTTGGTGTTTGGTGAAAGTTCTCTCATTATAAATCAAGCATACCAGATTTTAAAATAAGAAAAAAATAAAGATATTCTATATCCTTCGTGTGTTCAGAAGACGTTTCATTTACTTTATCAGTATTACTAAAAAAAATATTGCGCTTAACATAATTGCTTTAAAGCTACAGACAATAGATGGAAAAAAAAGTGACTTCGGCATTTTCCATACAATTCTCAAACACATTGTACCACACAGAGCTTGGGTTATTGTTAACTGCAATCCCAATTTCAGAGAAGGAGCTAACCGTCTTGATAAATATGTAAAGATTTTATTATTGTATTATTGTATAAAATTGTTTACTTGCAGACTTTTCCATTCAAGGTAAATAGTTGAAATTGCATTGGATAATTATAGAACATGTATATTTTGATTGGACAGTAACCAAACAACACAAAACTATTTAAAGACTGTGATGTATAATCATGTTGAGGAATATAAAGCTGAATTTGGTTTTCAATTCCATGACTTAAAATGCGTAACTAATTTACATAGAAAAAAATATACCAACATATCGACCTCCAAGGCTTATTCAAAAAGGGAAAGTCCATATTTTTTTCCCAAAACCAACGCTATCAATCAATGGAACACCCATGTTGACATTCGTTTTACAGAAATTTAGACCAGGGCTATTTTTAAAATTTGTTTTTATACAAAATTATAAACAGGTGTTTTGATTTCAATTAATGTAAATTTATTAACATAACGGTAAAAGAAAAATTACCTGCAGAAATAGGTTGAGATGTTGCAATTTGTTTTTATACAAAATTACGTATTTCCCAAAACAGGTGTTTTGATTTTAATTAATGTAAATTTGATAAGAATACGATTATAGAAAATGACCTGCAGAAACTGTTTCAGATGTAGAACATTTACATATATGTCCTACTAGATGCATGACAAGTAACACCTTGCATGAAGTAGATCTTTCTCATTATATTTTTTTTGCAGCGTAATCACGTGTCCACAATTGTAAAAGATTGTCATCTTCCTCGCTGTTGGCGATTCAAATTTATATCTTTTAATACCTAAATATGTGCGAAAATTTAGAAATTTATTTTTCATATCGCTTCATCAGCCTTAAGGGGAAATATTTAACTTGTAAACAGCTTCTACCACCACCTGTATTAGACAAGTAAATTCATTGTTCATCCATTTATCTCGTGTTCGAATAATAAAAACAACACATATAAAATTGTTCGTCTCCGCTGGGTCAATTCAGAAGATTATTGTAAAATAGTTGTGATATAGTATGTGTAATTTCGCTGCATATGGTCAAATTACTGAATATTTGACGAAGTTAATTTTAAATTACTTTAAAATGATTTTCACTATGGATGCTTCAAATCTGACATAAATATGCGAGAAGAGATCACTGTGACTTTTAAATTATAATTATTAACATCAATTATTTACGAATAAATAGAGATTAAATTTATTGTTCAGCACTATGAATCGTCATGGGATACGGCGTCAAAGGTGCTTCAGCTTATACGTTCCTCCGCAACAGGACAAAACGGAGCGAAGACTTCGATCGTTCACACACGGCAGTACTAGTTTTGATGAAACTCTTTGTAAATCAATCAGTAAAATGACCGACATTCTATCAAATAGTGATGGAGATATTCCGGCCGGAAGGAATGAAAACTTTCACCGGAAGCTATGCAGATCCGAGGCTCATTTCCTTCGGAAGACGTTTCAAAACAAAGAGGTAAGACGTAACACCACAAAGTAACAAGTAAAACAGAATGTAAGTAAGAGAACTGACGTACTGTACGAAAGATGACGATCAATTATTATTATTTGATTTACCTAAATCATCTAAACAAAGAACCTCATGCATGTAATATATTGTTGAGAAAAAATAGAAATATATTTTGGATAAATAATGACCTATATATTTTGTAACTAACCCTCCACATGAGTAATATAGATTGGTATCAGGGGATGGATGTCTTTACTAGCAAAATTTCAAATAGGAATACGCTTGGCTGCTGTCCCTTGATCAGTGAACGTATTCTTTAGTTTCCTATGTTGTGTCATGTTTACAATTGTTTGTCTGTTTGTCTTTTTCATTTTTAGCCATGTCGTTGTCATTTTATTTTCGATTTATCAGTTTGACTGGCCATCTGGTATCTTTCGTCCCTCTTTTAAAGCAGACCGTGGGTTGATGTCATGTATGGTTTTCTAGTTACGTTGCTCTAATCGATATGCTCGTTTAAAATGTACTATCAAGTTCTAATACACCTTGCACTGTTGCAAAGTAAACAAGACATTTTCATGTTCAGATGGCAATGACCCTGCCGGGAGGGAAAGGAACAGGATAATGAGGAAACGTAGGGCTATATATAAAAAAGAATATGTGGTATGATTGTCAAGGATAAAACTCTACACAAGAGACCAAAATGACACAGAAATTATAGGTCACCGTACGGGCTTCAACAATGAACAAAGCCCGTGTCAGGCTATATCTTTTTGCTGAAGGGAGGTTATATTTTGGAGACTGGTCTCTGACTGGATCAGCTAATGAATGAACTAAGGATTAAAGATTTTTCAACTATGTGAGAATTAAACCAGCCTTGTTTAATGAGCTGTTGTAAAGAGTTGGTGCACGAATCAGGAAGGCATTGTGAGAGCGACAATATCCGTATTATGCGCGCAGCATAGACGTAGTCTTATCGTAATTTAGGCGTAGCGGTTGTAATACAAGCGTGAAATAATCGTAGTTTGAATCTGCGACTAGCGCGTATTTAACTACTTCTATTGCGCTCCGTCTATGACCTGCATACGATGTTACAGCGACTACTAAACACCCCGATCTTGCTAAGTTAATTTTGAGCATGTTCTAAATTGTCGAAGCTTTGGCACGCTCTACCTGGCTCCGATACCACTCCGTTGCTAATACCCGCCTTAATATTTCACCTCGACCATGTATGTATCTTCCACGACCTGGACTACTTTCAGATCGTTGCGCGGTCTTCGTCTAATGTGAATGCAACTGTATCTCTATACAGTTTGTTCTGTCTCTCATATGTGCGTAAACAACATTAACCACTAACACAAATTCCATCATAATACATTTTTAAAATAGTAACTAGTGGTTGAAGGTCAATATCATTAGTCATTATCATGTTTAGAACACCAATAATAAATTAAATTTTAAATTCTTGACACTAATGGTCCTATTAAAAAGCACATCTGTCTAATTCATGGCATTTACGGTAGTACTTTTAAAAGGGCCGTAACTTAGTAATTTTCAATTATACCATCGTTACCAAGACAATTGACCTACTATATTTATAAGCGGAGTAATTACCCGATTTTTTTTAAAAAGAATTAGTTTTAACTTAAATCATCTGCATTTTTCTTTAAAACCTTATATATGCGGAACAAAATTGAAAAACAACATCAATCTTTTTCTACCGTTATCAACTAATGATATATCTAATGATTGTTTTCTGTAAAGCCAAAAAAGAGCTACAAAGCAATGTTTAAGATTTTTGTAAAAGGTCCAGATAAAAGTTAAATCAAATTTTATATGCACGATTCATTAGGTCATTGGGAAAAAAATCCAGTCATAACGATTACTCCATAAGAGGAGAGTCATGCTATTATAGATTTGAGATTCAATTTAGGGCTTGTATCCCTTTTCATTTAGCAAGATAAACTAATTCATCAAGATGTACATTTTGTATATAGTGGGTTTTATGTTGATCAGAATTTTCTTAAATAGTTTTCGGACTATTTTAAATGTTAGTATGGCTATGATGATGATGTCTGACACTTTTTCACTTTTGTCCCCTTCATCTTCCTAATCTGCCTTGACGTAATGTTCAAAGATAGATAGGGCTTATGATAGACAATATTTTTTTATCACATGCTCTAGGGGCACAGTATCCCCGTTTTATTATTCTTAGTAGATTTGAATTTGTTTCATTTTATTTCCACTTAATCAAATTAAGTTAACTTGCTCTTATCCCTTCGATCTTACAATAACAGAAGTGTATACGTCTTGTTCCTCTACTGGAAAATAAGAATAGAGGGCCACCACATATAAACAGTAATTGTAATATTGTAAGGATAAGAGAAAGCTAACATCAAATATGTGAAAACAATTTGAAATATTAAAGAACATTTACTTTGACCTATAATTATTAACTTTCTACACATTTTGACTTGGATGGACAAATGTCTCATTGGCAATCATACCACATCTTCTCATTTATATTCATAAAATTTTCACCACAAAAAAGAAACAAGAAAAAGAGGTACAGACGGTTGTGATTTGTGTAAAATATTATGTTCCAAATGATGATCAAACCAATAGGTGCCCTTGTGCTGTTTTCTGCTCATTGGTCGAGCTGTTGTGTCTTTGACACATTTCCCATTTCCATTCTCAATTTTATCAGTTTAATGTCCATGCACGTTGGACATGTATAAAATAAAACAAATAGCTATGTATATGTGAATACAATTTGAAGTATTAAAGAAACTTTACTTTGACCTATAATTATTTACTTTCTACACATTTTGACTTAGATGGACAAATGTCTCATTGGCAATCATACCACATCTTCTCATTTATATTCATAAAATTTTCAACACAAAAAAAGAAGCAATATACGTTAGTGATGTTTGGTCCTGACATTTCAGGTAAGCATTTTGGAGAATTACCGTTCATATTTTTGGGGGGAATGATTTAATACATATAAATGACATTATCTTCATCTAGAACAACCATATCACTTGTTATCAGAAATAGAATTTTAAATATCAAAACTAATTTACACAATTAAGAAATACTACACTCAATGGAGCTAAAGTTCATTCATGAGTCAATGTTGTAATTCATAAATATACGTGAGCTGACATTGACATGTTTTAACTGATCATGTACAAAACGTTTGGCACTATCAAAATACTTACACTGCAGCAAAAGACTTAAAAACACAAATTTGACCTAATACAAAAAGACCTTCCAGTAAAGCTGCGGAATGGCTAGTAACGAATAGCGAATAATTCTTTTGTTTATAAATGATGTTGCTGTTTATATGAAAATGATAGATTGATTGATTGTTGTTTGCTTAACGTCCAGTGGCAAATATGTCATGCAAGGTCTGGACGATATATGAAAATGAGAAGATAAACCAAATTTCACAGATTTCCGTAAAACATTAAAAATTTAGAATTATAATTTCTAGATTGTTTTAATTCGGTTTTTTTCTATTTATTTTAACAGTTCTACGTTTAATGTTCTTATTGTCAAATATTTAGGGGTTTCCCCTTCTGCGTTGTTTTGATTTACGAAGACTGTATTCGTCTGGATCTTGATATACTTCTTTATTGTGAGAACATTAACTTTAACAAATAAATATTATGAAACACGCATTTTATATAATACGAAATTATAAATTTTATACTTATCAGTTACATCTTAAATAAATTGAAAAAGGTTAACATGGTGTAAAAGATTAGTTAAAACCTATCTTCATCAGGCGGCATTATAATAGAATTAAATAGGTTTTAATTCGATAGATTGTAATTGTTTGAAATAACAAAAAGGTTGTATTTTATTGGTTAAATTTTTCATATAAATTGTAATTTGTTTTAAAAGGTAGATGCCAGTTTGTTCGATAATTTTCAGATTTATTAATTGACATAATTCATTATTACAAATTGCTAGAATTTAAAAGATGAACCGGCGTCATGATAGGAAATATAGTATTGATACTGTCCAGAAATTATGTGAAAAAGACTGTAAAAAAGAAAGACGAAACAGTACTGACGGCTCTGTCGTCCACTTTCTTAATCGCAATGATCCTCATTGGAGAACAGCTAACACAACAAAAGACACGTCAGTGTTAAATCCACATCGCCTTCTACGTAGATCTAATCCGGCATATCGCGGTGTTAACTTCACGGGCAAGAGGCAGGTAAGTGTTGCCTTACCACTCGACATCCATTTAAATTTTTGGGGTATTTTTATAACTTATAAGGATGCTAAAAAGGAGAATTATCATGGTAAAAATAACAAATAATTTAAAGAACAGAAATTTACCCCAAACAAATCCAGTTTTCGTGTATTTTCTGTTAAATGATCGTATACAGTTATTGAATTGCTCTATGAGCACATGCTTTCATGTATAATCATGATAATATAATTATGTTGCAATTAGTTTAAAACGTTGAGGACGTTTATTTTGGATACTCTTGTTGGAAATCGAAAGTGACAAGCTTTCTCTACATAACAGAACTCTTGCAGCAACTTTTTGAGAAGTTCGTAGATGGCTTGTTACCAGCATTTATTTGCTTCTAACATGGCCTCCTTTTGGTTTGAAATTTAAACGTTCCGCCCATATCTCTGCTCATTCACTGTGAAGAAATTGCTTATTGCATTTATAAATGTGTTTGCAGCCGAAAATATATGTTCAAATATTTGCCACTGAACGGTTAGGAAACAACAATCAACTAACCCTTTCTATACAGAACGATATGGAAGTAAGTAAAACAGTATCCAGAGCTTCTACGTTGTGATGGTACACTATTGTTTCAGTTAAGGGTGAAGGTTTTGTACCATTAAAACGTTTAAACCCGCTGCAAATAATTTTTTGAACCTGTCCTAAGTCAGGGATCTGATGTTCAGTAGTTGTCGTTTGTTGATTTTACACTTGTAATTTTTGGGGCCCTGTATAATAGCTTGCTGTTCGGTGTGAGCCAAGCCTCCGTGTTCAAGACCGTATAAGACTTTTTATGGGTTTGTTTTTATAAATTGTGACTTTAATTGGGAATTGTCTCAATGACACTCATACCACATCTTCTTATGTCTATTCAACAGATTTTGATTAAATAAATTTAAGTCAGAGTTGAATTTTACATCATATATAGTACAACTCCCTGTTAAGTTGTATAATTTAACATAACTTGAAGACAAAGGGGAACGTTATATTGTATAAATATCATCAGCTAGACTATCGAAACACGTTTGAGAATGCATTTTAATTTTCTCGATACATTAAAACATGGGACAGGAAGACGGACATGTAACGTTTTCCGTATAATGCTTTAGCCCATTAGTGTCGTGATTTAGAATTGGGAAATGTCAGTAAAGTGGACTAAATTCGCGCAATAAACATGCGGATTAAGGGACTTATCATTTAAAAAAGACATCTCAAGACTATGGTGATGTAGGAAGCTGCATACGTGGTTCATAATCCCTATAATTCAGTCGTTATACATGTATTTCACTCATTTTGATCACTAAATTTACAAGCTTTACTGCCAAGTTTTGTTTTAATAAACTTAATAGTTTGAGAGAAATGAAGTATAAACTAAAACGAAATCTACAGCGAATGGTTAAAAAATTTGTCCAAAAATACAATCTGACACGCCGCATCATGAAAGAATATATTATAGAGCAAATTATTCTCCAATAGATGATTACACAGTCATCTAATCTGCATACAAACAGTTGAATATTGATACACGAGAAGATTCCGAGATGATAAACACCTGTAATGTATCTTTTTGATTTTACAAGATGCCTTTGGGTCCATTTATGCTCTAACTCCCTCAAAATTTGTACTTTTTAGGCTAATACATCAAAATTTTGAAATTACTATCACACGTTTATGAATGAAATGTGACAATAAAGGAGTAATTTAATTGTTCAAACTGAAAGCATGAACTATCTATAATACTAAAATTACGAGGTCCAATTTGTCAGCCGTCATCGGGTAAAAACGACAAATCAAAGAATTCAACTCTATATATAACTAATATAGGACAATGGTGTAGATTAAAAATTACACCACTCCAGACCCTTTTGTTTTCCACATAATTAATATTGCCAATAATTAACAAGTTCCGGGTCGAATCCGATACCGATACCAATAGTATATTCACCTGTTAACTATTACCTTATCTGTACGTTTCGCATTTGACAGGTGCACCACCAAACGGTGTATTTAGGATTTTGCTATATACACGGGTCATAATCAAAGGGCTGACACTACTAAATTCAATCATTGTCAAATTGTTCCCTATTGTAGTTTTATTCAGCAATCAGCAAGACTTTCTAAGATAACTAATATAGGACAATGCTGTTGATTAAAAAATACTCCATTCCAGGATAGCCAGGACCTTTTGTTTTCCAAATAATTAATATTACCAATAATTGATAAGTTCCAGGTCGACGGGTTCAAACAGAAAGATTTGAAAGCAGAGAAAACTTTGTATCTTATAATCGACATGACTTTATCAGATGACAATACTAATTATACTAAAATAAGGCTTTGGCATAGTTATATACTTTAATTCAGTCACGGACCCGCGATATCACGGGTGTGTACTTGTCCATATAAAAATTTAGTGATTCAATTGAGGTTTTAATAAGACCTAACGTAAAACTTAAGTTTAAGCAGCGTTCAAGAGAGGATCATATAATAGAATTCGTCTTATTAAATAATGTGTTGTTACTGTTTCATATAGTTATTTTTTAGAGTTACTTAGGATCAAGTTTTCTTTAATAGCACAATATAGGATATTAGAAAAAAAGTCAGAAAAAACTACTCAAAGCACTGGCTTGCTCTACCTACTTATATTCATGGAAGAGGCCTTGTGGAAGATCCCTATTTCAAGACAATTTTCCCTCAAATAAGTTTTGGACTCAATCCCCTGAAAATATTTCATTTTCAATATTTTCGTGAAATAACATGACAAGTGATTTGCATGTTAAAATTTTGACATGTTTGATAAAGGGGGTGATCAAAGAAAAATAGTGAAATATTTTGTATGTTTGATTTCAAAATGACCAGCCTCCTCCCAGGTAAAAAATGATAAGTCACTAAAGGGGGCAATGTGTGGGAAAATTTTGGTTAATTACATAAATAGGGAAACAATGAAGCATGGCTGGAGCAGTCAGCGTTTCCCCCTTATGAAAATTTCTTAATTCGTCACTGATAGACATTTCTGACAATGTACTGAAAATACATTTTATTAGGCACTATTACTGAAATTCCGTATTAAACATTAGTATAATAAGGTCATTGTACGCATATATTCATGTATTGCGTTGTTTTGTAAATAGCCTTTTAATTTTGAGTGCACTTCCATAGTAAAGGAGTATCATTTTCATGCGAGCACGTTATACAACAATTGATTCTACTATTGTGTTTTGGTCTGCTTTGTTTTAAAATTTAAAAAAGGACGCAATTTGTGGAGACATATAGATACTTTATTACAAACAGACCAGGAAGTTTGGAGTCGTATACCTTTAATTGTCTCTTTTATTAAATATGTCAAAGAACATTTAGAATGTTGGATATCAATATAGTGATGATGTCATTACAGGTGCATATATACTCATTGTATACAAACTGCTCCTTCCGAAGTTATAACAGAAATTCCCAAAAATATGAAACAGTATAACAGAATATCAATTCAAAATCCTTTTTAATTCTATCAATTTTTGCTATATGCACAGCTAAATCTCAAAAATTAACTGTAAGTTTGACTTATTAGAAAACAGGTATATCTTGAAGTGTTACATATTTGTTTTTCGTTTATTTTTTCATAAATCAGGCCGTTAGTTTTCTTGTTTGAAATATTTTACATTGTCATTTCGAGGCCTTTTATAGTTGGGCTTTGCTCATTGTTGAAGGCCGTACGGTGACCAGTGGAAAGTTGTCTCATTGACAATCATACCACATCTTCTCTTTGTATACTACAAGCACGGTATGTTTACACGTAACGCATTTGGTTTATTTTTCTACAATATATTATGAAAAGATCATTACATTTTATAAAATGCTTTCGCTTATGTGCCAGTTTGTTATTTGCCTTAAGCGAAATGAGTGTTTATCTGTTGGTCAATATTTTATTATTTATGACGAGCTGCAACATTCCTGGTGATCATGATTAATATAATGATAGTCCTTCTATAAATACAGTCATACTCACTACTCTTGCAATGAATAATATATAGCGTAGTTTTCTGCAAAAGTATGTTTTTTATGTATACCTTTTTTCAAAATAACAGCCAACCAGCAATTTAATTGATTAATCAGAGAAAACGCTCATACAACCGATAACCAAGAACATCATAATACATATGTAAGACTCAACCGTTGTATTTTGTGCTGTTGGACATTATGTAAAGAAATCATGTGAATACTTTATATGATAAAAATCAGCATAACATTTATGTTAATTTGTTTAGCTTTCTCACGGTAAAATGATCAGGTGTTATATGAAGTCAGTTGATTTCAAGCGCAATAGAACACCATGCAATTGCAAATATTTATTGAAATATAAACTTGTCCAGTACGGGAATTAATGAACAATTATGTGTTGGTCTAAAATAAGATAATTATTATTTTATGGCATTTTTAAACGTCGTGTACATTTTGGTACTTCTATGTTGTAGCAGTTTTTTATGCTGGATGTTATATTGTTATTTATCTCTTCCTGAATATACATGACCTATTTGCATTGGGCATTAAACAACCAATGATCAATCAATCAATGCTATATTTATTTATACAAATGTGTATCGTATTGTTATGTTCATGTGTTGTAAATGTTGATAGGTGTGCTGGTGCATGTATGCATATACATGCACCAGCACACCTATCAACATTTCAATAATAAGGTTATAATTAGTCGATTAAGAAATATATATAACCTTATTATTGAAATGGAAAGGACAGTACCCGTGGACTGGTGGGTTCCTGTTTTATTGGAAATCCCAACAACCACGTCTCGGAAGTTCCTCTTGTTTGGTCACCTATAGTCATCGGCTTCATGATTTTACTTTTGTATTGACATTCGGACTCCATCCACTCATTAAAATAAACTGCCCTGAAATGACTTAGAACGTTGACCAATCAAATCTATGATATACGACAATACTCAGATTCCTAAAGATTTAAAACAAAGAGGAGAATATTTCTTATGCATGAGAAGTTGAAAATGATATAATACTATTGGAAATAAAATAGATGCAAAAGAACAAAGAAGACAAAGATAATATGCGTTATTTTGCATGTGTAATAAAACAATATTGTCAAGATTACTCAGCTGGTGCACAAAAGAAGAGCAAAAGCTAATGCATGAAAAAGGTGGGCATTACTTATACGACATGGAACTAGAGAAGTTCCGAATGATGTAACGAATAACACACCAGAAAAATGGAAACAAACATTCACGTTTTTGGATATTGACATCTGACTTTCTGAACTCTGAAAGAATGAACAAATGTCTTATTTTTTTAAGATTTAAAAATAAAAGCAACATAATTCCACAATGATGCACGTAACATGTCCGTTATGGTAGTATTTACTTTTACTCATTGTATTTTAGTCCGCTGACAACTAGGTTTATAATTAGAAAAACCACCGCCAAAAATAAGACTTTTACAACCTTATTGTTTAGTTTAGTTTAAACATATTTATTTATAGTGGATTGGGAAACAAGTTTTGCAACTTATATAAATCCCTTTCCACTTTGCGGGTGCGAGTGCTGCCTTGTAGCGGCATTAGCCTACTCTTTTTCGAAATCTACAAGGGTGTCTTTAACGTGCAAGAGATATGACTCTCTCTTAACACGGGTCAGCCATTTATCGTCCCCTTCCGACGGACTATCATCGTTTCCTCAAGACCATACTCGCGAATGGTGTCAAGGGAGAGCCGAAAATTGAGTTCCTGAAATTTTCATCCCGAACGGGAATCGAACCAGGAACCTTTGTGTTAGTAGTCCGATGCACTAACCACTAGACCATTATTGTCTGGATGAAAACATAAAAATAGTTATGTAAAAGTGGTTTTCGTGTTCAAGACAGCGACCTCTGCCTGCCGACGGTATATTTTCAGTATATGCTGTTTGCAAATACAAGACAAATATTTAATTTTAGAATAAATTGAAATTTAATTGAGATAAATGACGTATATTATATCAAGATGACAGTTGGATTTCTTTATCAGAGGTAGGTAAAAATTCCTTCTGATAAAAACGTCTTAAATAGAAAAGAATCTATAATATCAAGTGGTAGAGAGCTCTTGTTATTTATCAGCGATTTATACGGGGGTACAAAAGGGGGGAACATTTATATTTAGGTTTATCTTTTACATTTGAAATATTGCTCAGTTTTTGCGATGTGGTCGGTAAATGACAAACTCATTTTAGGACGATTGTTAATTACTAGGATAAAAAGATTATACATTCTGCTGTGCCACGGTATACTATCTATACTGCGAGTACATCTATGTTACGTTTTGCTGAAAATAGCTGAAAATTCTTTGAGCTGAGCTTAACATCCGATTTTAACAAGATTGCTTTAACCATCGTAAACCATAATTTACTTTGCGGAGATCCGAAAAACAGTGTAACGTTATTTATTTTTTTGTCATACACGTATGAAATTATTAATTATAGATGTTCATATCAAATTATCAATTTCACCCCTCCCCTAAAAATAATACATTTATAATGATATCCAACATGATTTTAGTAAAGTGTAAATTGATATTGTTACATGTAGGGTGAAGGTTAGGTTTGTATTACTAATGTTTCTACACACAAAAACTTCAAAACTGTATCTCTTTAGTGAGAGAAACCGGATACAGATTAGATAAATAATCTTGTTTTTTTTATATAATTTCCAACTTTTAGTATTCTACAACATCCCTCCCCTTATTTCATTCATATTTGCATTACCATGGTCTTTCTTGTATCTTAAATCTTTCGACAGTCTTGACCTTTGCTCTTGGTAGATCTACCCCCTCAACTACCTCTTTCTGTATTGGTAAGGACACTATTTGTTTGTATATGGATATAATCTGTTCATAACGTGGTATAAATCAAACTGCTTGTAAGATTTCATAAATTTTAGCTAAGTAATAAAGGTGCGTTCAAATAACTTTTCTGATTGAAATATTTTATCTTTGATCGAGATTTTATAGCTACTAAAACATTGATCAAATATTTCCAGTCCATTATTCGTGAGGTATCCACAACGGAGTATATTGACGTTACAGTACTTTATTTTAAAGCAATTGCGTGTGAAAAAATAACTTTTAATAGTTAACATAATATAATAACTTGAATTTAAAAAAAATATAACTTGAATTTGAAATAAAAATAATTACGGAAAGATTTGTATGTGCTTTCTTTCGTGATCTTTGGACCGTTAAATAATAAATACACCGTTTTAATATAGAATAAACTATTCAAGATTTTAATATTGGAATATAAGTGAAACTATGGCATCTCCACCGAGATCATTAAGTCTCCCGTCAACATCTCTTGGGCCAAGTAAAGCTATGCAGAGAACTGGAAGTTTACCGTGTACTGGATCTCTAAGAACCAGCCAGTATGGACAGTACCTAAAACCCTGTTCGTCTTTAGACGATCTCGATGAACATTACGCCGAATCTTCACCGTCTCCGGGGAGTGCTGAAAGTTTACCCGACGGTGGATTTTTCACTAAACTTAAAAGGAGATTATCCTCCAGGAAAAAGAATAAAAATCGGAGGGATAGGAAAGGATCAGAGGATTTGTTCTTGGGCGTTTTATTCAATAATGATGTCGGAAGGAGATTAAGTAATTCTTCCAGGGATAGTATACCCAAGGAGTTCAAGGTATTTTTGAACATTTCACCACCTTAAACCCGTTTGGTGATAGCAATGATAAGAATTGATCCATAGTGTATTTATGATAAACCCACTATAGATACATGTATATAACTACTTATATTACTTATATAACAGCGTTGTTTTATAATGTTATAACTTTTAAGGGGTCATTCATTTAGATACATACAGAATAAGATTGACTAGCAAATAAATATATATGTATTGCTTAAATGAGGGGGTCGAAAAAAGGTGTTTTAGTTCCGTTGTATAATTTTACAACTAGAAAGATTAGCAAAAATGAAAGTTAAATCAAGTACACGATGTAATGCGCATGCACTTTCCATATATTTTAGTTTTAACCTAATATGTCTGTTTGTTTTGTTCACACATCGTTGTCAATACAATGGAATTCGATGTGACTGTCATGCAAGTGAGAGATTGAGCTAGCTATCAAACCAGGTTTAATCCACCATTTTCTACATAAGAAAACTCCTGTACCAAGTCAGGAATATCACAGTTTGTTTCCCGTTCCTTTTGGTGTGTTTGAGGTTTTTATTTTGCCATTTGATTAGGGAATTTTCGTTTATCAATTTCCTCGGAGTTCAGTATTTTGGTGATTTTGTTTTTTTTCCATAATGTCATTATGACTTCAAAGATGTAAGATTCTATAACTTCGTCGACGATTCAATATCTATCGGACATATGAATAATATTCTGGTCTTGTCCTGATTAATCATGAAATATGTTTTACTGGACAATATGCAATAATAATCACTTCATCTATATTACATCTTCTGTAATAATGTCAATACATCACGGTCCGCGCGTGTAAAAGTGGGGATCTGGATGGGGTCTTCTACTTCTCTTGCCTTAATTATAGAGACACATCTTCTTTATCCGTTATTCATTTTGCCCATCATATTAATTGATTGTTGGTTGCTAAACATGCATTCTCTTTTCTTCTTCAATTTTTCATATTTTCTCTGTTCTTTTTAATGTCTGCACTTTATTCTGCTCTTTTTGGTAATAATTCTAGAGTCTGTGTCTTGTCCTGAACATATATAATGAAATGTTTGCCGCTGAACGTTAAGCAACCAACAATCAATCAATACAGTTTGTGTTAACACGATCCAGACTCTCATATCGGATATAACGACAAAATTTTGCTATATTTCGATTTATTCTAAAACATTTTATTACAATATTTTTGTCACACTTCTGCAGATATAATCCATTCTTTCGATTAAGACATTTCCTGATTTTACCATATCTTATTCGTAACCTCAAGAGACTATTTTGTGAGTACTTAATATGTCATTGGCAAATCAAAATACGTGCATGTTTTACATTATGATATGAACATTACGCAACATTTAGCGCTTTAATTTTGACCTGTATCATGTGTATTGAATATCGGGTTTTACCATATCTGCACCGGAAATGTAATCCAATTGAAAAATCATATCTTGTAAAAAAAATATTTACACATATTCTGTCGATGCCTATAATTGTTGAATATAAAAATCTACAGATTAATGCTCTCAAAGTATGCAGATAATACTTAAATTAGTTTATAACCCATTTACAACTATACAATGATACTATTCAGTTTTTAGAAAACGCGCAGTTAATATTTTTACGGTCGGTTCACAATTGTAACTATTTGTAACGAAGCTAATTGTCCCAATTACAACTGTAAACTTTTAAACTTCAAATTTTAATTCAAATCGTAACTATCATTTATCCATTCAGTAAGTTAATTCAAAATTACAAAAGGTGTATTACCTTGTCATTAGTACACGATTGTCAAGATACGGGTGGTAAAATACCCGTATGTAGAAAAGAAACGTATGGTCATAACGTATCAAGCATTTAAATTTGTAGATTCAATAAAATTCACAATAAGATGGTGTTATGTTATACTGGAATAAGATGTAAGTACATGTCATTTTAAATGGGAATGAAAACTAAAGAGGTAATTAAAGTTCAAGGTGTAGTATTTGTTTTGAATTAAAAAGACGCAGACTCCTCTGTGACACCGTCCTAGACTGTCAACTGAAATATTTTGAAATGTTTTGATTATTGTTTTTATACTTAAAACACAAACAAATCGCTTCTTTTACTAACTCGAGCATTAGATAAAAATGAATTTACACTTTAGGAAAATCTTCAAAATACATGTACATAGAAGACATCATGATAAGTACTCTATTAAACATCATGATAAGCAATATATTAAACAGCATAGAACGGTAAGATTTTAATATAGTACATTTTATTTACTAGATATTTTCTAATCTTGGTTTAATTTTAAATAGGCCTTGAAAAGTCAACAATTCAAAGTTAGTGTGATAAGAGGTGTGAAATTGAATGTCATCATTTGGATTCCAAGCAATTTATCACGGACACACACTCAAAATGTCGCAGCCCTTTTAAAACACTCCTTGACTTTATTTCTTTAAGGAGTAGTGCTCTTTAGTGGCGTGCTTTTGATTCAAAATTCAAAATCGTATCGCACGTGCCATTTAGCCTTGCACAGCAAGACCAACGTGCCTTACAAAAATGTAACTCAAGTCTTATTTGCAAAACGGAATAAGTTTATTTACTATTCAAGATTCTATATCTGAGGGTACTATAATTGATTGGGTTTTTTTCATTTTCTGTATTATATAAAGATATATAGGTATGTCAGGAATCTGATGTTCATTTGTTGTCGTTTGCTGATGTGGTTCACAATTTTTTCTTGTTTTTTGTATAGATAATAGCTCGTTGGTTTGCCCGTTTGAATGGTTTTACACTAGTGATTTTTGGGGCCTTTATTGCTTGCCTTAGCTCCGTGTTGAATTGAAGACCGTACCTTAACCTATAATGGTTTACTTTTATAAATTGTGACTTGGATGGAGAGTTGTCTCATTGCCACTCATATCACATCTTCCTATATCTCTTTTACTATGTCTTTGAAAATAACTTTTATACAGTTAAATTCTGGTAAACCTTATTCGAAATATATATAACGATTTTTTCTGTCTGTACAGAGTTTAATTCTGTAATCTGTATTGTACATAACTGTTAATTAACCACTGTCTTTTGCTATACTTTTGCACCCAATTATTCTCTGTTCGTCATATAATTTACTATTTTTCTCTTTTCACTTGTTTAAATTTGAGCTATTATTTTATATTCTGTAAACTCCATTCAAACCCCTTGTCTATACAAAAGATACTAGTATATATACATGTATGTTTCTCTATTATACAATGCAGCTATATAACTCGTCTAAACATCAACCCAGCAATGTTAGATCTGTAAATTTGCTTTCGCAAATTTTTGGTTCTTCCCTCGCTGGGATTCGAACCCATGCTACTGTGATATCGTGACACTAAATCGCCTGCACTGCAGCCGTCCCGCTAGACCACACGACCACCTGGGCTCATATATATATATAGCTGCATTGTATAATAGAGAAACACATATGATTACAGACCAACTGCAGGTACGAAGTTGAAAACAAAAACTTCCAAAAAACCTTCAGATAAGAAACCCCCCCTAAACCTTATCTGCAGTATGAATTCTCCAGCCGCTTTTTGTTCGACCCACTTTGACCCACCTCTTTGTTTCCTCCCTAAATATGCATGCCATCTTTGTAACTGTATGTTAAGTAAATAACGACCATTCAATCATTGTATTCTTTAAACAGGTCAAGGAAAACCATAATGTTTATTGTCTGATAACAGTTTCTGGTTAATTGTTGTTTGTTGCGACGTTAGCCCTAAAAAGTATAGTTGTGATGTGAGATTATAAACATATCATATTTGACATGGTTTACACAAAAGGCTACCAATTTTAACTAACAATAGTAAAACATATTTTCTTTCTTATCAATGGGGGGGGGGGGGGGGGGGGGGGGTCATCAATCCTTTTCATACGACACTTCGTAGCAAGAATAAGTTGTGTTGGTACTGCTACTGTCTCATGTCTGTGTTAAGGACATTTGCTTTTGCCATACTGAATATATACTATAAAATTGAGCATGGAAATTGGGAATGTGTCAAAGATACAACAACCCGACCATAGAAAAAAACAACAGCAGAAGGTCACCAACAGGTCTTCAATGTAGCGAGAAATTCCCGCACCCGGAGGCGTCCTTCAGCTGGCCTATGAACAAATGGATACTAGTTCAGTGATAATGAACGCCATACTAATTTCCAAATTGTACACAAGAAACTAAAATTAAAATAATACAAGACTAACAAAGGCCAGAGGCTCCTGACTTGGGACAGGCGCAAAAATGCGGCGGGGTTAAACATGTTTGTGAGATCTCAACCCTCCCCCTATACCTCTAGCCAATGTAGAAAAGTAAATGCATAACAATACGCATATTGAAATACAGTTCAAGAGAAGTCCGAGTCTGATGTCAGAAGATGTAACCAAAGAAAATAAACAAAATGACAATAATACATAAATAACAACAGACTACTAGCAGTTAACTGACATGCCAGCTCCAGACTTCAATTAAACTGACTGAAAGATTATGATTTCATCATAAGAACATCAGGCATCAGAAATTTGCTTTTGCCATACTGAATATATACTTTTTCTGCACTTGGTGATACAAACTACTAGTTTTAATTGTTTACTATCGTGTGATGTTGGGTTACCATCTTGTTGATAGTTACTTAATTAATCTTTCATTGACTTCTTTCATGTACACCTTTAAATAATCGATGAGGATCAAACAGTTCACCCACAATCCCTCCCACTCTCTAATTTCCGGGGCGTCAGTTGTTAAGTATAAGCGACTTTATGATAAACTTTACATGGCTACTAGTATATTAAGGGTGGACTATAAAATTAACGTGATATACTTATCACACTTTCACTAACATACACCGTACCTGTATAGTTATAGTAGTCATGAAACGGGTAAATATTTATTTGCAAACAATCTTTACGATACAATGAAAGTACTCTAATAGTATCTAGATTTAATTTGGATTCAGAATTCGTGTTTCGTGCATTTTAAAAATTGATATGTTTTATAGGTTTTGATTTCGATATAAGAACAAGAAATCATGAATTAGTTCAAGTTTAAAAATGCTATTGAAAATTCACGTTCTAAAGTCAGTCTGAACAAGTCTCTGTTCGGTGTGAGCCACGATTCTGTGTGGAAGACCGTACTTTGGCGTAGAAAGGTTTACTTTCATAAATTGTGACTTAAATGAAGAGTTGTGTCATTGGCACTCATACCGCATCTTTTAAAATCTATTATCTGTAATCCATTGATCTTTCACTGACATATTTGTAGAATACCTTTAAAGCTTGGGAAACGACTGTTTCTGACTATTACTACCATGTGTATATCTCTTATTTCATTTCCGTGTTTTTACTTCTGGTTCTTCTTGGCTATATTTGTTTTTGTCATGATATTAAGTAATTAGTGCTTTGCCTGAAATGATTTTTAGTGTACAGTCTTTTGACATTAACTCTAGTTCTATTTGGATCAACAATAAAAGTTGTAAAATCATTTTTATCTCGACACTCACTGACTGTCTATAAATATGTACGAAAGTCACTTTCGATACTAGGTATATTCATACATGTACTTTTATAGCTGACTATATGCGGTATGGGCTTTGTTCGTTGTTGAAGGACGTACGGTGACCTATAATTGTAAATGTTTGTGTCATTTTGGTCTTTTGTGGATAGTTGTCTTATTGGCAATCATACCACATCTTCCGTTTTTTATATTATATTGACTCGATCTCCCTTCAATGGTATATCTTGATGATTTTTGTCGAGAAAATTGTCGTCAGAGGTCAATCTTAACCAGTATCAGTTCACATATTTTCTCGCCTCGGTAGCAACTTAGAGTCCACACATATTTAATTTAGGATAGGCGTTTGTTAATTGTGAAGACTGTTAGTTGAACTCTAAATGTTCCATATAGAACGAAATTCTGTAAACGTCATTATTTCTTTTAACATTACGTATTTAGTAGTTGTCTTGATAAATTATGTTTCTTTCAGAATGAGAATATTTACCGAGGCTTACTACGAGGACTGTTACATCCACTTGGCATACCAGACAAAAGTCCAGGACTAAGACCGGGAGATCTTATTGATCATTTAAGAGAGGTAGATATGTTAAACATTCTTACATGTATGACGTAGATTTTATCTAATAATAACTTGTAAACGTCACAAATGTGTTTGAATTAAATGGGCGATGTTTCGTTAAATGCTTCCTTAGATTTAAATGACTTCCGAATGTTTATTCAAAGATAAATATATGGCCAGGGAGTTTATTATTATATCATCATATGGAATGTTATTCAAAAGACCTTGACGAGGTCAATCGCATTTATAACCCTACCTTGTGTAGGGCAGAAACGATTACACTTAACATTTTAGTTTATACGTTATGATCTATGATGTTATGATTTTGAAAAGTACATTTTCTGCAAATTAAGTTGTTGTCTTTTTAAGAATTGGGTCTTTAATTATTACTGTGTATATTTATCTTTTGATGTCATTAATTTCTATTTTTTATTTTTTCTGTCCATCATTCTCTATTCTTCATATTTTAGCACCCCAATACCAGTATTATGTATTCTTTATTTTTAGCCTGTTTTTTTTATTGTTTTTTTATCTGTTTACGTTTTTATCCCTTTATTTTGCACTTTTTGTCGCAACTCTCTACTTCGCAAACCCCACTCACACCCTCATGATGATGGAATTATAAAAGAAACTTTAAGTATGACTCACTTCACATGTTTTAAATAATTTGAAAATCAATCAAATAAGAAAGTCCATATTTGGTTTTTTTCTGGTTTTGATAATGTTAATAAATTAATATTTTCTTAGATATTTGAAGTTGACAGAGATGAACACGAATATTTCATTAGAGAGGAGCTTGTACATAGGGTACGTTAATATTGCATACATGTTTAATAAATACAAATATTTCATTAGAGAGGAGCTTGTACATAGGGTACGTTAATATTGCATACATGTTTAATACATACAAATATTTCATTAGAGAGGAACTTGTGCACAGGGTACGTTAATATTGCATACATGTTTAATAAATACAAATATTTCATTAGAGAGGAACTTGTGCACAGGGTACGTTAATATTGCATACATGTTTAATAAATACAAATATTTCATTAGAGAGGAACTTGTGCACAGGGTACGTTAATATTGCATACATGTTTAATAAATACAAATATTTTTTTTATATATTGCAGACATGCTAATAAATAAACAATTGCACAGCATACATATATATGTAAATTTAAAAGTTATTAAGTTTATACTACATAGGGAAATACCTGTACCAAGTTAGGAATACGACAGTTGTTTTCCATAATTTTAATATTTTTGAGCTTTTAATTTTGCCATTTGATAAGAGACTTTCTGTTTCAATTATCCTTGGAAATCGGTATTTGTGTTTTTTTTCACTTTTTTTTCTCAAACCTGTAGCGTAAAACTTTATTAAAAACCGTGAAATTATCATTAATAAAAAGAATATTTTTTGTTATTATTTTGCAGCCAAAGCATGTTCAAGTAAAAGTGTCTATTATTGAAGGACAAGGCCTGGCGTGGTCAGGTGAAAAGAAAGGTATACATAATGAAGATTTGTGAAAGATGTCAACCATGTTGATCTCGGACAAATAAAACAACGCGAACATAAGTGCCTGCTTATATGTAAATCTAAAATTTTGTCTTTTTTAAAAACATCTTTATCTTTACCATTCAATGTATCTAATTAACAATTGCATTATCAAAATCAAGTAATCTGAGATCTGTTGGCAAAACGTGTATTTCAGAAATAACCTTATTTATTGACCAAATGTTGGGAAAGCCAGGAATATAAATCTTTGAAAGCACAAATAGAATAGTTTGGCCAATATAGGTGCGCATAACTAATATCAAGATCACAGGCTTTTAATAAAGAACGCTGATGCAAACCTTTCGTCTACATCGCTATCTATTTAATATTTAAATAGGTGGACATTTCATCCTGATCTGTTCCCGTACATAGTTTAATATCAAATGCTTATAATTTAGTACACCAGACGCACCAGTGACACTCAGATCAAAATAGTTAGTAAGACAAACAAATATATGATTGAAGAGCAAACATTAAAAACCATATATTATGCAAACTTGTGTCTCTTACAGGAGATTTTTACTGCTTGGCAAGAATTGTTCATCATGGAAAAAAATCACCAAAAATATCGCCAAAAACTTCTCCAAAGTTATCACCTCGGATGACACATTCGTCTGGATCTTTTGATGAGGCAGATATCTCTAAAACATTGACGGTGAAGGATTGTTCGAATCCGCAGTGGAATGAAGAATTCAGTCTGTAAGTCATTCAAATGTTGTTTATTTGTCTTTAAACCTAAGACATATGTATCACATATATCTTGAACAAGTCCGATCAACGCTTACATGACTTTGCTGTCTGAATTTGATGAACTATCATACGAGGTACTGATGACGTTACTGCGACAAATGCACATTTTGACAATTAATATCAGTGATGGTGGAAGCCAATATATTTGCAACTAAAACCCTAAAAAAATCAAATCAAATCAAAATGGACGTTAGGTATAGTGAATAACGGTCAATGGTACGTGTTGAAACCTTAGAAATAGTATCACGATAGATTAAAAAACAGCAGTATACCAATGTTTAAACCAGTTTAAAAGAGGCAATCAAAGAAAACAAAATCTAAGAAAATCGCATTTACTCCAAACGGAACAAGACATCGTTAGTTGACATGGTTAGCGTTCCTGCAATGTATGAAGGTTCAATATGTAAACCGCGCAAACAGGTCACTTATTCATCCACAACGTTTTGTAAGAACGTTTATAAACATTAACATAACACAAAAAAAACTTCAAGGATAATTCAAAACGGAAAGTTATATCTCAAATTGCAAAATCAAAATCTCAAATACATAAAACGAATGGAAACAACTGTCATATTCATTACTTGGCAAAAGCATTTCCTTAAGTAGAAAATGGTGGGTAATATAGTCTTAAACACATTAGTCTATGTTATTTTCTGTCTTAATCTATTTATCTATTTAATATTACTCAAAACATTTTTTCAGAAATATAGATAATTTCTTTACCGATGAGATCAAAATTTATATCCGTGACCAAACTGTGGAACAAGAAGCTTTGGGACACCATGTTGATAGACATCATCATGAACATAAATTCAAAAGGTAACACTACACTGCCTCTGCGAAATACAAATGATCAGTCATATTAATATGAATGTTCTCCGTTAATGTTGAGATCCCTTGAACTGAAACGGAAGTTTGATAGGAACACAATTTGAAACAGTTAATTATACAGATTTCGAGCAATTATCTAGATTTTTTCTTACTTGCTTGATGTTACATATTGTACGAACTCATCTGTAGTCAATCTGGTTCTATTATATCTTTTGAAATCGGTGGACAAAATACTTATTATAGTATTAGATAATTAAAACTGAATTCCTATCTTTTAACTACGTTACTATATACTTATACATCTGGTAATTGACCCCAAATTGAAAACTTATGAAAACAGTTTTGTGTTATTCTTTCGTTAAAATTTCGTGACCTTATTTTTTAGTTTGCTTCGTATGATATGGCATTCTAGTGAGCATGACAAGTCGAAATGTGGTTGCTTTGGAATGGTATCTATAAATGTTAAGGTAAGGTTATGTATATATTTTGGGACACTTTAGAATAGGTAAAAAAATAGTCGGGGTGTATAGGAATGGTATCCATAGATAGCAAAGAAATGATATATATTTGGGACGCTTTAAAAAAACCGTTCACTAAAAAAATGATACTTGGTACAATCATCTTTTGAAAATAATGGCGAGTTAAACTTGGTATTATAGCTAGATATTCATCCCACATGCAGAACAGATTTATTATATTTCCTTTATATTGAGATATTTTGGTGGGCTAAACATAAAGAGTAGAAAGTTAATGTGATCAGCAGCTAAGTGTGGTCCTGATGAATGCTATACAAGTACCAAAAATGAATGTGCACAACGAAAAATGTAAGAATTCGTATGAAATGATATTTGAGATATTTTTGCATTTTTAGGATGTGGTTGCACAGGGAGTTGATAAATGGTTTGACGTGACTGAATGTGGAAATAAAAATGTTGTTGTTGCCAAATGTCGTATTAAGATCAATCTTTGTCATAGACAGGTAATTAGTTTTTACTAATGATAGCAAATTTAAACTAGAAAAAACATATGTTGTTGCAATCTAATTGAATAAAACGATTTAACTTTCAAATTTACCAATGGTAATTTGTTTGTGCATTATATTAACCTTGTAAACTGAAATCTCTGGTTAAATAAAATCATCATAGATACCAGGACTAAATTTTGTATATACGCTTGACGCGCGTCACGTCTACAACAGACTCATCAGTGACGCTCGAATAAAAAAAAAGCTAAATAAAGTACAAATTTTAAGAGTATTGAGTTCCAAAATTCCTAAAAAGTTTTTGCCAAATACAGCTAAGGTAATCTATGCCTAAGGAAGAAAAGCCTTAGTATTTAAAAAATTCAAAATTTTGTAAACAGTTAATTTATAAATATAATAACCATATCAATGATAATTCATGTCAGCACAAAAAGTGCTGACTACTGGGGTTGTGATACCCTCGGGGGAAATAAGATATCAATGAATTATCAACATCTGAATTTGATAAAAAAAAAAAAAAAGAAGGATCCATCATTGCTCAAAGGTACACGACATCATTTGTTTTATCATCTCCCGGTACGACTTTGAACATAAGTAAACTAAGCTTAGTTCGATGCAAACTACTAAGATTTGCATTCTCTCGCTGAAAGTTTAAGCACATTGAAGTCTCTAACAAACTGGCATTATTATATTTTGTAGGATGATATTATTATATTTTGTAGGATGATATAATGAGCGAAGAGTATTTTTCTATCGACGACTACTACCAAGCTGCCCAACAAGTCTACAGCTACGCTGCTAAAAGATGTTTGGTAAGAATCTATTGAAACTATTTTCTGAAATGTTTAATTATATCATCTGATTTTTAAAACAAAGTTGCAACGCATCTTAAATCAAACGTTAAAGGTTTCAAACAAGACATTTAAACCTTAGTTATTTATTACTGTCGATTTGAGTTTGTTCTACTCTTGATTAACTTATATTTGTAACTTATGTCTTAATAGCAAGATGACATGACAATGGAAGCAAAGATACAACCACAAGATAGAAGAATACTAAATACATTTGCATCGTCTCATCAGATATCAGACCTATCTCAAGCTATTATGTAAGCAATTGTTGTTTATTTCCACAATAAAAGGAGACTTAATGTTGAAAATCTTTGTTAAACATGCATATAGTTATAAGAAGAAGTGATATGAGGGCCAATGAGACAACTCTATATCCAAGTCACAATGTATAAAAGTAATAAGTATATCTGTTTGAAAATTTAAGTGCTAGTCTACCTAAGAGTCAGGCAGTGGTGAAAACATGACAAACAAAAACCCACTCAGGTTGACATTAATTTATTTTCAAAATGTATAATGAGGCAAAAATATGCCATTTGTTTCCTTGTCCTGATTTGGTAATTAGAGATAAAATTTGGTTTCTATGCACTAGAAATTAACAGTTAAGGGGAGCTAACTCTGTAATTTGCTATCATTCTAACCAAAGTTTATCTAAAGATTTCTAAATTTACCAGACACGCAGACACTTAAGATCTCCCATTTCTAACACAGAATGAGTGTTACTTCAAAAAAGGATGGCTAGGTAGGGGGTTTTTTTCAGCCATGTTTTGATTTTTGTCAAAATTGCCTTATTCTTTCAAAGACTGGCACTTAAAATAGATCAAGATCAGTTTTCGTGGGGTTCGTGTTTGTTAGTTTTTAGTGTTCTATGTTGTATCTTGTGTACTATAATTTGTCCGTTTGCCATTTTGTATTAAAGCCATGGCGGTGTCATTTTATTATTTATATGAGTTTGACTGTCCCTCTTGTATCTTTCGCCCCTTTTTTCAATGTAAGATAAATTATTGTGATGATACTTGAAATGCAAGTCACTTTTATTTATACAAAAGATTTCAGTTTATTTATCATTTAATATTTTTATATACGTGCAGCGAAATAACCTTATACGGTACCAAAATCAAAATACTTGAATTAAAATATTTTTCAAGAATAATTGGTTTTGCCAGACACATATGAAAGGCCTTCTAAGTTTTTTGGTGTTGTTTTCTTTCAGTCATGTGATCATTTTGTTAGAATGGACAACTGAAAATGACAATTTAAGTCATACACAACATGCTCTTGTGAAACATATACAAGAATTACAAATGACCTGGGTCACAAAGCAGTTCAACATATCAACAGCAGCACAAAAGATGCCATTAACAGATGCTGAGGTACTTTTAAGGGATCTATTTATTAAATTCTCCGGGTTCATGAATAGGTGTTATTCTTTCGATCTACGATAACAAAAAATAGCTGCATTAATTTCGAAAAATACAAATGAATGAATGATAAAGAGTTCAATTATTTGCTTTTCTTTTCAACAAAATGCGCCTGCGGTTTTGGAATGTTTATCTTATTTGACAAACCAAATGACGTTCCAATATGTTTTCATCAATACTAGTTTCATAAATGTTTTCTATCTACAGATAGGTTGGTATAGAAAAGCAGCAACAGGTTACATAAAATGTATCAGCGATCATTTAGAAGAACTACCAGAACTATTTCCACCTTCTGTTGACAATGTCAACCTACTTAAAGCAAAGTTGGGGTAAGTAATACATGAAAACTGTTGTATGTATTTCATTAAACGATCCTGGAAAACTGTTGACACTTTTTTGTAATTATCAATTTTTTGTAAAATCGAAAAGAAATTGACACTGAAACAAGAGATAAAATATCCTTATTAACATATATGTATATATAATATGGTAATGAATGATTTCTTAAAAATAAAATTCAACAATATGGTATTTTCATCTCCAACTTAACGTGGTTCCGGGGAACATGTTATCAAAACTCAAAACTAAATGCTAGGCTTTAAGGACGTGAAGTAAATCTTTCTTGGTTAATACGATGATTAACGTTACTTAATGTGCCATTTGATTACGGAATTTCCGTTTTGAATATTCCTCGGAGTTATGTTTTTTTTATTTTCCTTTTTAGGTGTTCAAAATTAAAATTTATCTTATTAATTTTAGTGTAACAGTACAGCTGTTAGAATTGGACTTATGGGAATCAAAGAGTTCTCCACATAAAGATCTAGCTCATTTACTTCTGCATAAACTTCAGGTAATGGCCATAATATTTTCTCAATTTTCTCCGGAAATGCCTGTAAAAAGTTAATAATATGACAGTTGTTTTCTATTTGTTTGGTGTTTTTGAGTTATGCCATTCGATAAAGGCCGTTCATTATTTTTTCTGTTATTTCACTTTTTCTTTGTAACCATTTGTTTAATCTTTTTTTGTATATTGGATAATCTGAAATACATTTATTGTTATCTTAACAATGTGCACATTTTGAGAATCAATTTAGTAAATGTGTCCAAGGATGTTTGCAGGATTGACAAATTTTACAATTTTAGATATACCTCTGTAATGTGTATGCATGAACTTAAATGGGTATTCTAATTGTACGAATGCATAAACGTCAAAGATTTGTCATCATTGCCAAAAAGATATTTGCAGATCTAAATTAGAATACTCCGTTTTAACAGATTACTATGTATATAACAATTATCAATTACAACTTTGCAGAGTGATGTTGACACCTATACCCATAACAAAGTAGAAACCATATCTATGCATGACTTGGTTAAGGATCCGGTAATACCTGAACTAAATATTCTCGGAGAAATTGTGGATAATTTGTCATCTCATTGCTACCCGATGGGAGTTGTTAGAACCTTTTACAATTCCATAGGCATCAACTATTACAGAATTGTATCCTTATCAGCAGAGAAAAACGTGAGTTGCTTGGTTTGAAATTCAATTATATTTTCGTGTTTACAGTTTTATTTCTGTCACAGATCTATTGAAATAATTATTTCGATCATGTGTTGTTTGGCTTTGTTTCATGTCTTTGTAATTGCTTTGGTGCACTTTGTAGCTTGGCAGTTTATGTGATCTGTTGTGCTGTGTGTATAAACTCTTCATAGATACCAGGATTGAAATTTTGTATTTTCGCCAGACGCGCGTTTCGTCTACAAAAGACTCATCAGTAGTTTATTGTACATTTCTGTTGTCCTTTTATATATTGCAGTTTTCCTTTGCATATTTCTCAGCTTCTAAAGAAACGTATAACATTTATTAGAATACTTAGTGTTTGACCCATTGTGTACATTTACAATGCAAAAAGAAAATTTACGATACTTGTTCATTAAGTTGTCTTCTTTACAAATGTATCGACGATGCCTCATTTTATATTGTAACATTTCGATTGAGTGTCCATTCGTATGATGGGTGCTGCATGGATATCAGAAAAAAATTCCATATCGATTTAACGGGTCTTGCTTTTTGTAGCTTTCAAGTGATCACCACAGGGTTAACAGATTTCATTCATCGGTAAACTACTACTGCTTCTAACTCAACCAAATATAATATAATTGAATGGAGTTAATTCAGCACGTTATCTTTTATTGTTACATAATGTTTCTGTTTGCAATAATAACTAGAAAATTTGTTATCATGTATATTTTGATTTACATTTTACAGATAAGTACCAAAACCAGGGAACTCATGATGGAGTTGGACAAATACCAAAGACGATATCACAAGTTTTCAGTAAACATAACAGAAAGCAGCAAGCTGGCACTAAGAATATACTTCCTTGTTAGAAAGTTTTATAATATTACACGGGATAATATCAGTAGAAGGTATATACTATTTCTATGTTTTATAATATTTCATACCTTACGTGGACAACTTTGTCAACTACAGAAACAAAACAAAACCAAAAAAAAAGAGTTGCTGTCGTCACCCAATTTATTTCAAATCAATTTCGACAAATACAGAGTAAATGCTACAGATTACTAAAACTGTATGCATGTAAACTTTAAACTTCCATAAAAACTGAAATTACTTTCATCAATTTTAAAATGTTGTTGGGTAATCACTGGCATTTCAATTTGAATAATATCACTTGAATGAGTTTGATATATTGTGGATACAGTTTTCTTGTGTTATCTAAAGCTTGCAGATTCAAAAAATCTGCATTCACTTTCACATAGATTCAATTCGAAATATCTATATCTTTTTATTTTGTGTTCAAATGTGATTTCAGAGATGTTTTTAGACTAGCAATATCAAACTATCAACAATGGTTTCAAGAGACTCTTGTTTTCTGGATTCAGACATTTCGCTCGGAGTGTATGACTCGGATAGAAAAGGCTTTGGAGATAGATAAAGATGTGAGAATATATTCAAACTACTGTCTTCTCTTTTAACCCCAGATATTAAAGGCAAAAGGAATAAACAACATTAAAACAAATGTCCTCAACAAAATATATGCATGTAACAATGTGTAAGCTAGCAATATTTCAGTTACAATTCCGAAAAGCGACTATAACAAGCATTTACAATATTTACTATATCATATAGCCTTGAGAAACTAGTAAACAAGTTAACTTTTCCTTAATGATGGCGTTCATTATGGCTTCTATAAATAGTCAATTGTATATAAGCAACTCCTTCTTGCAATTCATTATTGTTTTTCAAATTTAAAAATTATTCTACTTTAATTTCAAATTACTTTATTTATAAAGCTATTCACAACATTCCTCATCTAATGATTTATTTCTCGTTTTCTGTTGATAGGTTGTTCTTGTAACATCACGTTGTAAATTTTCAAATTCTTCTGTGGATGTTCTTGCCTGTTTTGCAAAGGTAAGATTGTGAACTAATCTATTGTAATCATCTGATTAACAATTTTCATTGTTATTAAATACACGATAAATGAAATGAATCTTTAAAGGTATTTTTTTAAAGTCATCAAGTAAGAAATATTTAGTAGGTGTATACACTTTTTAATTATTCTTCCACTACTTTTCCTTTATGGTTCAGTATGTCATATAATCAAGGAATGATGACAATATTATGTATCTCGAACGGCTCCGTATATTAATAATTAATGTATTTCCAGATAACAGAAGAATGGAAGGCTATTGATTTCCATGATCCTGACTCATCTTTAATGGGTGTCACAAAAATAACTGATGTAAGCTATATATCTATTTCTTCTATCTTACTTCGGAAATTGTCTTTACCTAGGAGGTTGACCGTTGTTTTCCAATCGGTTGATATAGTTGATCATTGGCGTTTGTCCCTTGTTATGAACTTCCACCTTATTGAATTTTCTTAGGAGTTCGGTACTATCGTTCATTCAATTTTTCCCATGACAACTCTCCCTACATTTCATACAGATTACCAATGACAGATGACTTCCAACTCTTAATTCGAGCTTCACTGTTAAGTCATGTGTAGATGTAACGCATGTGTTATATTTAATAGTGTAAATAGCATTTACACAACTTCTCTCACTACAAATCATACAGAAAGTGTAGTTCTTTATGAGGTTGAGCTTATCTATATCTGAAATCAAATTTGATACATAGCTGTATTTTGGCAGATTTTTTTTAGCAACTGACGTACTAAATTATAATCTGGTACCTTTGATAACAATTTACACCACTGGGTCGATGCCTCTGCTGGTGGACGTTTCGTCCCCGAGGGTATCACCAGCCCAGTAGTCAGCACTTTGGTGTTGACATTAATATCAATTATGTGGTCATTTTTATAAATTTCCTGTTTACAAAACTTTGAATTTTTCGACAAACTAAGGATTTTCTTATCCCAGGCATAGATTACCTTAGCCGTATTTGGCACAACTTTTTGGAATTTTGAATCCTCTATGCTCTTCAACTTTGTATTTGTTTGGTTTAATATTACTATTTTGATATGAGCGTCACTGATGAGTCTTATGTAGACGAAACGCGCATCTGGCGTACTTATTTATAATCGTGATACCTTTGATAACAATTTACTAATCACAAGTAAATTTCTTTTATGACATCCTCTACATCAGTTATAAACTCGTCTTTACAGTTAATTTGTGATGGTGCACGGTTGTATGTTCAGAAGATACAGAACATTTTGGAGAGGAATTGTTATTATGATGATGAAGAAAAGACATTTAATGTTACTGACAGGGTAAGTTCTAACAGATCAACTAAACATGGAAATCATGTTTTATGTAATTCATACCAATTTAGAAAACGAGAGTGTTTTTTTTTTGTAAAAATGTTTGAAAAATATCTGTCCTGAATGTTCTTCTTTATTTTGGCTTTTAACCTTTTTAATATGAGAGTCTTTTGTAGATGAAATGCACATCTGGCATGCAAAAATGCAAAATATTATGATCCTGTTTCTTTGATGAGTATTTTTACCGGGTTTTTGAAGTTAGTTTTTCACGTATATCACGTTTTGAACAGCATTGCATTTCTAGAATTTTTGAAATACTAAGGCTTTTCTACCTCAGGCATAGATTACCTTACCTGTATTTGGCAAAACTTTTAGGAATTTTGGTCCTCAATGCTCTTCAACCTCGTACTTTATTTTGCCCTTTTAACTTTTTTTGATTCGAGTGTCACTGATGAGTCATTGGTAGACGAAACGCGCGTCTAGCGTATATACAAAATTTAGTCCTGGTATATATGATGAGTTTATTCACGATGGCAATAATGTAAGGCATAGTTTCTTGTAAAAAAGAGGCGAATGATACCATAGGGATATTCAAACTTGTAAGTCGAAGTTAGTAAATAATTGATAGTTGTCTACTAGTATTTCTTTAAATTCAGATTTCCTTTCTTTAAACTAAGTATTTAACGGTTTTTTATGATATAACTCCTTGGTCAATTTTCCAGAACATTTTAAACAATTACAAGACTGAATAATTTGCATGGTAATGTTTTATTTCGTTAGTTGTCTGTTTCAGCTCTGTATCACACTTAACAATATAGAACACGTTCGTCAATACTTAAATGAACTTCCACAATTATTGGAATGGGAAACTGTGGTCTCAAGAATCTCTTCAACACACGAGAACGATCGCATAGGAACACAAGCTCTCTCGACTCTCGCACGACTTCTTAGTACCACAAATAAGGAGATTATTATGAAAAGTTCCTTGCTGCTGACACAGATTACGGAGAAAATGAAAGTAGACATGGCCGCTTATATGGATATATTTACAAGAAAAAGACCAGAAAAGGCATCCGTAAGTTTATAAATTATTCAATTGGAAATAAATTACTTTATACAATCTTATTTGAGTGATAAATACATATAACTTACCTTTAAATTTTGGTGTTAAAACTGGGCAAGATTTGCATACAAATCCTTCTTATATAGTGGAATCTTATCATGCAGTAACAGAGATCACTAAACTGCCGATCGCATTACTAGTATGTTATTGTCCTGGACAATAATAACATGATTTACATTAAAACAAATGGTATACTAGAAACACAAAATTTGATTATGTCAACTTTAAATTGTAACAGTTATATTTGTTTTCTTCAGTCCGTTGATAAACTTATTGGATACATGTCAGTTAATCTGAAGACCCTCCATGACAAAATGATGACACCAACATATTACAGGATGATAGAGCATCTGTGGCCAACCATGGTTACTTTGTTAGACCAAAAGATGCTCTCAGGGGTAAGTTTTCCTGATCATTGTTTTTGTCTACAGTAAACCACAATGAAAACTTTTTCATTGTCTGTTTATTTCACATACAATTCATCTCTTCTCATAAGATTTAAATCGTGAGTAATGCGTTTCTCTCGGTTTTAGTTTGTTACCCCGATTTGTTTTTGTCCATCGATTTATGAGTTTTGAACAGCGGTATACTACTGTTGCCTTTATTCATAAATAACGAATTTCTGTACAGAACTCATTTATCTGGAGTAATTATAAATATTGAAATGCAAGCACAAATTTGTCTTATTATATCCCATAACAGAAATTTTCAAGAAGAAAATAAAAGAATTAATACGCAATGGACCCACTACTGTACGTAGTTTTCTGGAATAATTTGATACAAAAACACATTTTATTCATCTTGTTTATTTTACTATTTAATAAATATTGTATTTTTCTTTTATAGGAAAGACCCGAGTACTATTATCAGATGAAACAAGTAAGTTTTCATTGTTTAGTGTTGTATAGGTACAGTTATTTCGGATGCTAGACTACTTATACCGCGTTCTTAGCGGAGAAGCATCAAACACAAATTTTAAAGTCTTGTGTTTGTCCTGCTGGTCTTAGATCACAATCGAGACGAGCAAAATACCACATATGCACCGGTATACTACCACATGTCAATAGAAACGGTAATCATTAACAATTCCGAAGTAACAAATTGTTAACGTAAGAAGTGGGTATCGCAGTGCAATTGTGTTGCTGTAAAAGAAGAGGGACGAAAGATACCGAAGGGACAGTCAAACTCATAAATCTAAAACAAACTGACAACGCCATGGCTAAAAATGTAAAAGACAAACAGAAAAACAATAGTACACATGACACAACATAGGAAACTAAATAATAAACAACACGAACCCCACCAACAGTAACACATGTAACAGTATTGTCAGTTAAAGTTGATTTCACTCATCGTACTCGAATGTTTATCTCAAGTCTTACGTGAGATCATAGTGCTAGGTTAAACCATAATTGAATGCACTTTTTTTAAACTTGCTAGGCGGAGGTAAAATCCCTTTCGGCAAAAGATTACAAAAACATGTTATCTTAGAATATACCTCACTATTCGAATATTAAATTATTAGAATTGTATGGAACATATGTATAAATGAATATTTTTTTGGTTCTGTTAGTAAATCGAAAATGTTAATTCAATTTTAAATGGAAGTAATCATTATAGTTAATATAATTAAATACTGGTTTGTATGATAAGTGTTTTTATCAGCAGTGTACTCACATTTCAGAGTGGTTATGACAATTAAATTTATCTTTCAGCATGTGAAAGCTTTGATATCTTATTTTGTTCGAGGCGGGCTTCAGGAAAGACAGGTTAACAACCCTGTTTTTGAAGCTCTGAAAACACGTCTAGACTACAATACTATGTCGACTGAGGACCTGTTACTGGCTTACTACGATAACATAGCTGACGATATGGTATGCATTAGTAAAACATTTTTGTATAGGGGCAGTACACTGTTTTGTATGGGGGACAGTTGAAGCACGCTGAAGACTCATAGGTGGACTTCAGTTGTTTTCTGATCTTTTGTCAAGTTGTTGATACATTCCCCATTTCCATTCTTAACTTTATTAGATATGACAATTTTATGAAACAATTATATAAAAGTGTGCATTCAGTCATATCTTATGTCAAATTCCACAAAAGGATATAGATTTTTTATAAAAGAAATACTGGGTATATTTATGAAACTGTTCAAAAACGCTTTTGCATGTTTTATGTTACATGTTAGGCATTTTTACATGTCAAATGTTTATATCACTGCAAAAGCTACCAAACTGAATTTTGTTGCTAATTTTTTTTATTTTGTGTCTTTGTAGGGTACACCACTTGAATACTTTGGTCACCTTGCATTAAAATTTGCTTACATTGAGGAGACAAGAGGCAATATTACAATATATGTCAAGGGTAGGTATAAAGCTTTAAAAATAAATTACAAATCATGTCATGCAATTATATAAATAGTAAATACCCTATGCATTTTACTATCTTTACATGTATAAATTTAAAATTGAAACATAGACATTTTGATGTTTTGGCACTTTTTGTGTTTATTTCATATATGTTTTTTTTATTTTCTCATTGCAATATTTATTTTACAGTTATACGAGGTTGTGACTTACCTGGACTAGATGTTACTGGCCTAAGTGATCCCTATGTAATACTTAGTCTACATCCGTCAACAATGTTTGGTCATGTAAAGCCCCAAAGAACCAGAATCGTAGAACAAACATTGAATCCAGTCTTTAACACATCATTTCAATTGTAAGTTTTCTATTATTGGATGTATTTGTTTTAGTCGTTATAATTTATATATATAAATGGTCTGATAAACTTTTGAAGTTTTAAACAAACAATATCAAATAAAGACAACAGTAGTATAACGATGTTCAAAACTCATAAATCGATAGAAAAAAAACAAAATCCGGGTCACAAACCAAAACCGAGGGAAACTCATTAAATTAAAGAGAATGACGACACAACATTAAAATGTAACGCACACAGAAACGGAATAAGCATTAAACAAAATCCGATGAAAATAACAAATATAACATCAAAACTAAATACATGAATTTGGGATAGAAAAGTATCATCACACGTCTTATAATAATGAAAATTCACACTCAAGTATAAGAGGAAACAAACGACACAAAAGAAACACAACGATAAAATGTAACACACACAGAAACGAACTATAATTTAACAATGACCATATTCCTGACTTGGTACAAAATATTTTTAAAGAAAAAAAGGTGGTTTTAACCTGGTTTTGTGGCATGCCAAACCTCCCTCTTTTATGGCCATGTTAAACATAACATTAAAATGACAACACAACATTACAGGACTTCAATACAAATAATCAAATGTTTCCTTAGTTACATTACGACATATTCCATCAAATTACATGCATCAAAATAGTCTTATTAAAGTTGATTCGATAAACTAATGATAAATAATCTATATTTGCATATGATAAATCATTGTTGGTTTTGCATATATCAACAACTACAAATATTTGTTTATTTTATACAGCCCAAATGTTCCAAGAGATTACATTGATATCCAGGGAGCGGTGGTATTGTTAAGTGTATTTGATTATGACAAGATTGGGAATGATGACTTTGCTGGAGAAGTTCTGATTCGTCTCTCCTCGATTCCCAAAATATCAATGTCACAAACTGTTGACTCTGCATCTGTTGTGATGATGGCCTTACAACGACCATCTGCAAGTTTAGAAGGACCATTTCAGGTACGTTTATTTATTTATTTATTCCGATTTTATTTTTCGAACATAAACATATAACAAAAATGGCAATATCTGAACTAGAATTTATAAATAAAATGATATACAACTATCTCATCGTTGTCATCAACTACATCTGAAAATCAAATCAAAATAATATCACATGCAAGTAAAAGCCAAATTCGTCATTTGAATTCTGTAAAAAAGTTGTCTCATTGGCAAGCATATTGCACCCCCTTTTCTTTAATATTTTAAATGTGTGACAACGAAATGCGTTTTATAATGTGATAACACTGAAGATGTACAAAGACAGACACCTTTGATCAAACATTCGAGGAAGAACAGAAAAGATAAGCAAATATTTTACACATCTTAAAGCTTGCCGTTTCGTTGTCCTTTATAATAAAAATAGAGAGTTCATCGAAGGCCATCATAATTTAAATGAGGATATTCGAAAGATAATTGTATAGATTTAATAGTGACAGTCAAAAATGTATTGTTCATGTATTTCAAAGCATCAGCGAATTCGTTGGGAGAGAATGATTTCTGTTCATGCAACAAAACCACTGAAAAATGGAATAAAAAATGGAATAAAAAATAGTTTAAAATATGTCACTTATTTAGTAATTCGAATATTGTTTAGAAATTTCAGGAGGAAACGTTAGTCTTGCCATAATAATTTTTGTCGTAATTTGTTAATTACTATTGAAATAAAATAACACTTTTTTGTTTAACATTTTCAGGTTCTTGTGGAACGTAAGTCTTGGGACAAAACAGCAAAAACATTTCTTGCGGACAGAAAAAGATATTTGGAACATCATCGTCCACGAACTGACAGACCGTCCAAATTAACGAATTTCTTCTCGTTTCTAACAGGAGATAAGACCTGAAAAAACTATTTGAATGTGATGAACTGATCAGCATTCCCATTGCTGTTTGAAATATAAAAAGATGGTCACATGATTGTGTCTTTCCCATGATGCATCTGCCTTTAATTGCATGAACTAAAGCGATTAAACGCTTTCTTGAAAGAACAAATTTCAATTATGTATAACTCAGGAACATTTAAGATTCAAGTTGTGTCTCAAATACTAACACAGTGTACGTCTAGTCCCAGTATTGGAAAACATAAGCCGAGTGTATTCTTCATATTGCAATTGAAGAATATACACATTCAACTGATTCATTAAGGAATGTGTTAGTTTGATTCCTTTGTATTTATTATATCATGTTTATTACATTTTATGAATAAATTTGTCATGATTTATTTTGTGTTTATTAATAACTTATAACACATTATGTTACATTTCAGTAGACAATACAGCTTGGTGTTTGTGTAAATGGTTAAAACATATATAAGCTTATTTTCTGGTACTATTCTGCTCAAGTATCGAAAACGAATTGAATTATTAAAAATTTAAGAACAATTTGTAACATTCTCCTTCTTAGATTAATTTTTATCGTGTGTGTCCTTTGTCCTCAGATTTTTTATCATGACTAGTGCGTTTTGCTCATTTGATTTTTTAAGTTTTATATACAAAAAAAATATAATACAGAGAGTCCATTTACCCTGCTGCTTATATTGCTAGAATCACATCCTCTAGTATTGTTTGACGACTGTGTAATAGTATCATACGCATCTAGCCGTTTGTGAGTGCTAACAAGGTATTAGAACTTACAAATGGATATAGTGATTCGTATATGTTGGAGGCTATTACAAGGTCTTAACATGACACTTAACAAGACCATCTTAATTCATCCAATGTTAAATACAGCTTGACGAAATGACACTCTGTAGTATTAGTACAGTAACAGTCGATTGAAATGAATTGATTTTTAAAGAGAGCTAAAAATTTCTACATTTGAAAGTTTTCAATATTTTCTTCCTTACCAAGGTCCTCCTAATCTGTTATTCACATCCTCAGATAGTTTTCAACAAACATAATAATATTGTTTGCAAGCCCTTACAATGTACATGAACAGACACACGTATTAGCCATATAGGGTTTCACATATGTCATATAGAACTTGTTTCTTTACTGGTATAAATTGGTCTTAACAAAACAGTTAAATTTACCACAGGTAAAATTTGTTTTTGAGAAATGAATCCCTATAATATTAGTATGGTACAATTACACAGTTTAACAACTTGGAATTGAAAAACACAAATGAATCCTTTCTATCATGCTGGAAACCGTTATAATGGTGTTATAATGGTGTACTATTGTACATGTACGTAAAATAAACTCATAAAAAATACCAGGCTTTACCATTCAACATCATACTCATCAATGTCGGCCGAATTCAAAACTGTTAGAAGGCCAGATCCAATAAAAAGTAATAGGGTATTGAAACTCCAAAGTTCCAAAGTTTGTGTCAAAACAGACTTAAAAGGTAATCACTGCTTTGGGATAGAAGAATAATTCAACTATAAAAAACGGTAATTTGCAGATAAAAGCAGTATCAACCACTGTTCATGTCAGCACTGGCATTCTAACAACTGGGTTAGTGATAATCTCAGGGATGAAAAATCTACATCAGTGGTGTCAACCAAGTGAAACAGATCAAAGATCACAGGCTAATAAGTCACTATATAACAACCCACACTCAGTGACCTACCCAGCAGTCAAAGTAATTATTTTAAACAATAAATTATTTGTTCAAGGTCATCTTATCACTGATTTCAATCTTGCAGCAAGATTGTTTTATAAGACCTTTGGTGTAATACTAACGTACAATAATAGTATACTAATGTTTCAATAAATCTGGATAGACAAATGCAATGTTTCTCTATATTTTAGTGAGGTACATGAACTCATCACGAAAAAAAAGAAGTCTAAAGTCTACACTTGTTTATTTTCCAAATAAGAGTTTATAGATACAACAACAATTATGCATAAATAATACTGAGTATATTAGGATAGAGTATAGTACTTAAGTAAATCAAAAACAATTTGTTGACAAAATACTGTGCATAATTTCCTGAGTACATTTACATTTATATACTGTTAAAAAATTTAAAACAATATCCATTTAGACAATTCAGATTTTGTGTTGTACATCCATTTTATGGAATTGGTTCTCTTTACCAAATTTTATCATACACTTTAAGTAGGTTACACTTTGAGAATAGCTAAAAAAAAAGCAGTTGGTTTGATTGACTTTAGGTTGCTTAACGTCCAGGAGAAAAAAAAGAGATATTTGAGTGAAAATGCACAATTGAGTAAAATATTTTACATTATTTCTAGATTATTATAGTATAAGTTCATATAATTGCTGCATTTTCACAACTACTGAGACAACAACCATTGGTTTCCAAATGGTAAATAAGATACTAAAAAATGTAATAACTGTTGAAATATATATATTATGGTTTTAGTACAATTATTTATGAAGTAAAATTATAAAAAAAAGGTTAAATAAAATATTCATGAACAGATCAACTCAAAGCACTGTGGAGTATTCAATCAATAAATAATCAACAAAACATAGAATATAAAATTCTTGTACACAAATGTTTTATCCACCAGTGTTTTTCATGTATAAAACAGTGTATTCTAAAACAACATGTCTGATCGAAACAATTTACATAGTTTTATTTTTATTTTAACATGATCTTTGTAAAATAAAATGATTTTAACCCTATTTGCAGAAATTTACATAAGCCAATTTTTTTTTCTGACAAATCAAGGAAAAGAATTGTTTAGCCACATGAATAGATGATTTGAAATGTTGCAGGACTTTCTTAGTTCCTTCTACAACCTGAGAAGGCTAAAATAAATTATTTAAATAAATGCAAAAACAAATAAAAGTTATAATCTCGATATTTTGCAATACCAAATTGATAGTAAAATATGCCATCAATGATTAGTACTTTTATGAATTAAAGAAAAGTCACATAGTTATGTAAATAAAAAAAACAAAAAAACAAACACAAATCATATTTTTTTTAAAATACCCAACAAACAGAAACAATTATTGCTACATAGCTTTAGCACTATCTAGAACATTGTCAGTAGACCTTGCTATCTATTTTTCCCTGTATTAAACTTTAACAATCTCTGTTGTGATACTATTTAGCGAAAAGAAAATAAACCAGATTAAAACAGATTATTGCATATAAGTAAAAGAAAATATAGGGACAATAACACGGAGACACCAAACTGAAAAAAAATCAGAAAAACTTATTTCAATTTAAAATAGGTTTTTGTTTGTAAATTTTTCTACATAAAAAAAGAAACAATCTCATCAGATCTATAAACTATGCATACTGCATTTTCCCATATGGTGAAAAAATGTGTATGACATAAACTATAACAACATTCACAAAATATTCTACTATGCAAGTGTCAATTAGAAATAACAAAGTGATTCAATATCTCATATAAAGTAAAAACAAATATTATTTCGTTTAAATGATGACTGATCAAAAGAAAAATACATTATTATTTAATCACAATTAATAAAACTGAAATAAAAATTATCTATAAATAATACTATATACAAAATAGTACAATCTGATTATTCTTAAAAAGTAAAATAACAATAATACTAAACTCCATAACAGCTATCATATTCCTGACTTGGTACAGGCATTATCATAAATGAAAATGGTGGATTAAACCTGGTTTTATAGCTAGGTAACCTAATTGCTTTTATTATTGGTATTAATAAACATAAACAGAATCATTCAGTGCATTTTTCAATTGCAATGTATAGTCTAAAAATAATAGTAATATACTGCTCTTTTTCAAGTTTTGATTAGAATTTATGCTGGTATCACATGGTGCAAATGTTCATCTTTACAAAAATGTGCCTTGCTGTTGATTTTGTTTAAAGTGTTGTATGCTGTCAGTACAATTTTAATTCAAATACAGGGCAAAACAAGGTCCAAAATGAGAGAACAATGCAACATGAATGCACCATTTGGAAGGGCCATCTTTTATAAATGAAGTTTTTTTTGGGAGGATTCAAAACAAGATTATATGCAAGTTTACAAGTATTTTTTACCATATATTATATATAATAAAGTGCAAAAAAGAAATTTTAGCCTTTCAATTATCCACATTAATTATTCTATTTATAGAAACAGAAGTCACAATCTGAAATTAACTATACATGTATCAATAGCATCAACAAATCATGCAATATTCTTTGTAATGGACATTTGTTTTCATTTATAGTTGATCAAGTTTAAAACTGATATTATTATCACCTAAATTTTATCCATGTCACTTTACATATGATCCAGTATTCAAAAATATATAGTAGTTTGACAGGTAAATGGTCGGGTGATTAAAATTAAAGCAGATGAAGTTACAGCATTGTACATCAGTGCAAATAAATTACTAGCTTTGTGCTGAGGTAACTGTTTTTTTCTATACAAAGTTCATTCATTTAATGATTTGACTAGAAACATATAAAAAAAAATAAGCACATGTAAGAACCACAAATATATTAACTTGAGACGAACATTGTAGTAAATTTGTTGGTTCTTTCATGGAATCATATATGTGGGTCAAAAACTTGTGTATATTTTACAAAACACATAGAATGTTACTTTCCATGATGCCGCAACTACATTTCTTGTGACATCAAAAGTACATAATTAACTGTTTTAATTCTATAAATACATAATTTTCAAAACAGACATCAATGGAAACCTGAAATCAAAGTTGAAATGTTTGTACCAAATATGGCCATAATCACATTGTGTACTTAAAATTGAATTAATTAATCATATATAATGATCTAAGAATATAGTCAGTTTTTGTTTCCCATATAGACTTCCCAACTTATAATTATTGTTAAATTTCAAGGCAACATTTAGTTTTCTAAGACTAAAAATGGCTTATCAAAATGTTGACTGATGGCATTCCCACTGCTGATCGTTAACCAAATGAATATATAAGATGAAAGTCAGATGAAGTATTTCAGACATACATATAATATTCAGTATATATTATAATTCAAAATGTTTGAAACAATCTAAGAATCTTCACAAATTGCTATTTCCTAGCAGATACAGACAATTAAGAGTAATCTCTTTGAAAAAATCAACATAACATATATATAACAATAAAAATGCACTTTTCCTCACAAGTGAAATCAATCTAATTAACAACTAAACACCAGTAAAAGATAAAAAAAACAAACAACAATGAACTTCTTCCTTAGGGTTGTTAAATATAATTCATACAACAATCCGAAACCATTCATAGACCTTCATAATAAAATGACAATGTTCTTCTTCTCACAAAATAGTATACACTACTTAACCAATTATCAAAATACTTAAGCTTAGCTTAAAATCCTCTCAGCTTATTATATAATATCTATTAAATTTAAACAATATTAAATAATTATATAATCAGCAGTTGATATGAAGTGTACAATCTCTACTGGCCTTGTGAGTAATAAATATTTACAGCAGTTTAATATATATATATTGCATAGGACTACACATGATTCCTAGTAACTAAGTTACAGTCAGACACTGTTGAAATAAGTTTATTGACCATGCTATACTATCTTTAAATTATAATAACAGGTTGCATTTCAACGATATACTGAAATATTCTAAATAGAAGAACTTTTTTTCAAATAATTTCTATTTCCCTTCAAGCATCTATAAGCCAAAAACATAAACAGTATACAACAAATAATAATAAAAACATAACAAAAAAGTAATAAGATGCCTATTTGCTAAATGTTACCTAAATGCCATACATGTTATAGTTGATACATTTGTTCTCTTCAAAATGTACAAATAAATTGTTAAAATATTCATTTAGTATGTAAAATATTACATATATAATAAGTATTTTTATCTAGAGTTTTATATCAAATATCAACAATGTAATAAACTCATCAAAAACATCAGGTTATTAGTTTGTATACCAGACTTGTGTTACTTCTATAAAAGTTTCAACAGTCACACTCAAAAAGTCAGAGTAAAAATGTAATTTTAGAGGTATTGTAATTGTTGTTAGAGGTACATGTATAGCATTTCAAAAACATTTCAATCAAATAAAAGCACAATTAACTATGATTGAATAAGCAAATGTTTAGTTTTCTATCAATGAGTATTCAAAATTGGTAATGATCCTGAGACTCATGACCTTTGTCCAATAAACATGTAAAATTGTGTTTCCTTAAATGTTTGAATTTCCATATTAAAAACAAATTGAAGTTAAAGAAAGAAAGACATACACCAGAAACACATAAATTAACAAACTTGAGAAAAAGATGAACAAATAAACATACCAAACCAAAAGACTGTGTTGAACAGTACAAAAATTTTTGTTTAGATTTTTTATCAAAGTTAGACATGTTAGACCTAAAAATTGTTTGCTGTGATTTCAAAATACAATTTTTTCATTCTAATCATGTTCGTCTTTTTTTTATAAAGCAAATGATAAAAAACAAAAGAGGTTTGATTCTATCATCTAGACAAAATATAAGCACTGTTAATTGTTTTTCAGAAAGATGTTATAAAAATAGGTATAGTTTTTATAAAAGAGTTCAAAATAAAATTTTGAATCTTTGATCAGTACTTAAATCTCATTATTTGAATGACAATTCTTTAATTTATGGTCCTATTATAAACCATTGCATACATACTGGTATATAAAAAGAAGACAAACATAAGACAGATGATCAAAGACATAAAGTTATATAATGGAAAAGAAAAAGATAAACTCATTGTAATTATCAAAATAAATATACCAGTATTTATATCAATTGATATTAAGAAATCATAAAAAAAAAAAATACTGTGGAAGTTTATCACTTTGTGAGTATCATTTTTTTTGTGACTTGTGAAAACATATTTGGTTAATGGGATTTTAAATAAGTGGTTTTATGATTGACTGGTTGCTAACATACAGTCATGACAGTGTCAATGTGGTTTTAATTCAAACTTAATGTTATTATAATTTTGTCTGACCAAAATTTAGTTGGAGATCTATATAGAATCATGACTCCTGCAAAAATTGTAATCTCAAAACAATAACAAATTCATAAAATATCTATAAAATACCATTAAAAGAAAATAGATAAAAATTAACAACAGTTGTAATCTCTTTGCATAAAAAAACACACAAAAACAAATTTATAACTTTAGTGACAATTATAATTGAAGCATAGGTTATGTCAAAAGTGTTGTGTTTTTGTTCAATAAACAAAAACCAAGCAATTGTGATTTAGTGCGTTAATATGTTGAACTTATTTTGATAAAACTAAAAACAATGTTTATTGCTAACATAGCATTACATAAAACAGATCTTTAAAGACATATATGCTGTTTCAATAGCACTTTTTGCAAGTTTAAGACTTATGCGTATAATGGGGATTATAACCATTAAAAAATCTTTTAGGAAAAAACAGAGGGTCTGGTAGGAATCTACATTTTTATATTTTTTAATTATTTTTAAAAACTTTTTTTTTCTACCTCATTTTTTGTTTTACAAATCTTATTTATATTTTGTACCAGCATTTCTGTTCTTAACCCCTAATTTTCTTTTCCTCTATCTCTATCAATATCTCCATTTCTGATTGATAATTCTTATACATTTGAATAAAATTTAATTGCATTTTCCAGAGAGTTTTCATAATCATACAACGGTTTATAACTGAGTAAGGTTTTAGCCTTATCATAGGTCACATAAAAGGTTGTGTTGTTGAAAGCTAAAGACTTGGTTGTCATGGGAACATTTAACTTTATGATAGGTCTAAGAACCAACAAGATCACATAAAGAAATGTCAAACAAATGTACATTAACCAATAAGGCAGATACCATGATGATATTTTAGAATTAAGACAACTTAGAAAAGGCTGCAGAAATCCTGTCATGGGATTGGCTGGAGTGTCGTCTGCACCAAAAAAATATTGCCCGCCCAAATCAGGATTTTTTACCAAGCTTTCTAGTGCTCTTACAAACATCATGGCTACATTACCCACATATGCAAACTGGGCATAGGCTTTCATTGGTCCAATACGAGGAAATGTCTTATTTTTGATTGACTTCATCAAAGGTGTTAAATTGCTGTCAAGTTCACCATACATAGTTAATGGAAGGATTGCTAGTGTCTTCATCTTTTCACCTGAAAAATATTTCAAAACATTTTACAAAGTATCTAAGCTTTAAATTTGTCTTACAAGTTAGAAAAATACATTGGGCTCTCTATTACAGCAACATCAGGAAAAATTGTGCCAAAAGTAATAATATTATATTGAAGACACATTTTATTTTCCGTCTGTCTATTAAGGGAGATAACTCATATTTAGTTCTAAAATGAGTTTTAAATAATATTTATAGAATCTCATCTCCAAATTTATCTTCTTCAATAATCACAGCTCTTATGTTAGTTTCACAATCTACATAATAAGAAAACATTGTTATTGCATGTATATCTTGAAATATTTATAACAGAAGATTAGATTCACAAATGGCGTTATTTGGTACTAAAAAGATATGTTTTATTTAAATCTAAAAAAAATTGCTTTTGGATCATCAGTAGAATAGATGTAGATCACCACCAGAAGGAACACTGAATGAGATATCACAGCTATGGCCTACACTATACAAACCAAGTTTAACAGAAGACTTCTGAAGAAGTGGGAGTCTCCATGAATTATCAAAGGCATTTTTTGTTTAGATAAACAATCAAAATGACAAGTGACTAAACGACACAAACTTCTACCTCTCTTCCAGAGGGGTAACTTTGTCCATCTGGTGATTTCTGATGTGCATTAATTAATTCATTTATTATTTGAGAGATATGTGAACTTTTATGATCTAAATACTGTATAGACATATTGAAAACATTAAAACATAAAGTAAATTTTGGTGGTGTTTTTTTTTTTTTTTTTTAAATATCTGATGCCCAAATCAGCGTGTTGTAAACAAATAATCATCAGAACAAACAACATGCTACAAGTGGTTGTCATTTGTAAATGTGTTTTCTGTTTCCCTTTTTTTTCCTGATCCCTGTTTGAAATGTTTTTAAACTAGCCTTTCTATAGCATTTATAGCTTGCTGTTTGGTGTGAGCCAATTCTCTGTGTTGAAAGCCGTACTTAAACCTATACTATAGTTCTGTTGTTTACATTTCACACATTGTAACTTGGATGGAGAGTTGTCTTTTGGGGCTACATACCACAATTTATTAATATATAACATAAAAAAAAAGTTTCAATGTTATTTTATACATGTTATAATGGTCAACCTATATATATTTATAACTATTTCATCTTAAACTGTCATTTGTGATTTATAATAGATGTTTCTTTATGTCTGATAAATACATTTGTACCTATATTAAATTCTGTTTTCTTTAATTCTTTTCTTTTGAATGTTATCTATTAAGGAATGTCTTAGTGTAAAATGTGTATTAGTATAAAAAAGAGAGATTCCTTTTGATTGTAAATGAGAAAATTATCTACCCCAGTTAAAATATCATTCATCACTATAGGTCTTTATTTGACCTTCAAATATGAGAAAAACCTGTACTATATAGTCTGTGTAAATGTATGTCAGTTTTAAAATTCTGATCTTTTATTTCATGCTTTAATTTCATACCATTTTTCAACTGGAAACCATTATCATTAAGTACTGTATTCTGTGCTAAATATTTCGTTGAACCATAACTTGGGAACATGAGTGTTGAGGGGACAGAAACCGTTGTTTCTGTGCCAGCCTGGACATCTTCAAAACCTTGTAGTACAGCTATTGAACTGCAGTAGATAAAGATCCCAATATTATACTTCTTACATGCAGCCAGCATTGTTTGGGTTCCTGCAAATAGATAAAGATCTCAATATTATACTTCTTACATGCAGTCAGCATTGTTTGGGTTCCTGCAAATAGATAAAGATCCCAATATTATACTTCTTACATGCAGTCAGCATTGTTTGGGTTCCTGCAAATAAATAAAGTTTACATTCATAACTAATACTTGATAAAAAAAACAAAAAATAATAATCAATCAGTCAACTACTTCAGATTAATTGGTTATCAATTTTCTTTGCACATTTTACTTCATTTGCCTTAAAGTCATATGAAACGAGTGAGTGGTAAAAAAAAATGTTTATCCAATTCTTGAACCATTGCATGTATATATCATAAACTTAGTCCTCTGTGCACGATTTTTTCATTTTTTACACAAATATATCGTATAATTGTCATTTTTTTTTCTCTCTGTCTGTTATGATTTAACAAATATCGCTGCTCATTGAATGCTGTGTATTAAAGTCGAAGTTTACCGATTTTCACCTTATAGTAAACAAATAACAAAAAACATGGGTATTGAGCACGTGTTTAACATGTACAATCAGATAAATGTTTATTTTAATGACAGATCCATGCGTATTTCGATCACTGGAATTTTACGAGGAGGGTTATGCTCAGGCCACTATGCATACGGAAAATATGTCGGTGCATTGCTTCCTGGAAGCAAGCAATTAAAAATAAGTAAACTTCTTCTAAATGTGGACAAATTAAAGAATTTTCCTCAGAAAAAAGTATATGTACATAAGTTGTATAGTGAAAACTATCCATTTAGTTATAAAAAAACGTGTGCATATTTTTTTTTTAATTTGAGGTTTCTTCTTACTTTAATGTTTCATAAATAAGAAAGACAAAAATGGTTTCAAAGTTCAATCACTTTAGCTGTTTTTGGCAAAACCTTTTGGAATTTTGGGTCCCCAATGGTTTTCCACTTTGTTTTTCATTTGGCCCTTAACTTTTTAAAGAGTTTGTGGATCAAATATGCATCTGGCAAACAAAACTATATGATTAAATATGAGATTATTTTGGGAAACATTTTGTGATTAGGAAGTATTGAGAGAAAGAAAACTACACTTGTACCAAATGCATGAAAATATTTACATGAAAAGTATATATTGTTCTCATAGGCAAACATTATGGTAAATAATTTCACAGGGACATGAAATGCAGTGTTTATTTTTGACAATCTTACTGCCTTTACTGTGATATGATGTATGTTAAACTAATGGTTTTAGATTTGCTTCATGAAAATGAAAACCTTTAAGTTTGTGCAAATGGAAATCTTTTATAGTGTGTCTTTCTATTTTTTGATGTTACACTATTGTTTTAGGTAAGGGTGAAGGTTGGTACATGTTTAAATGTTTAAATTGGTTGCATTTGTTCGCACCTTTCCTAAGTCAGGAACATGATGTTCAGTAGTTGTTGTTTGTTGTTGTGGTTATTAAGTGTTTCTCATTTTTTTTATATAGATATGACTGTTGGTTTTCCTGTTTAAATGGTTTTTCACTCGTAATTTTTGGGGCCCCTTATAGCTTGCTGTTTGGTGTGAGCCAAGACTCTGTTTAAGACCGTACTTTGACCTTAAATGGTTTACTTTTACAAATTGGGACTTGGATGGAGAGTTGTCTTATTGGCACTCATACCACATCTTCCTATATCATGTATATCTACTTAAATCAAATGTCATTTGATCTCTGGAGAAAGTTGTGTCATTGGCATTTTTATAATACAATGCATAATATACATTACTTATTAATTCTGCAATGGATCAATTTACCTTTAACATTAACTTCATGAAGACGTTCTTTGTTTGGGAACATGGTTGTATCGATGATGGAGGCGATGTGTAAGACAGCATCCACACCATTACATGCTTCACTGACTATTTCCTCATCTGTTATATTGCCTGTGAAGGAGGTGACGGGTTTGGAATCAGCATAGTCTGAAAAATACATAGTCTTGTTATAAGTTGTTAACATTGTGTGTATAAATAGTCATATTTTATCTCTTGGTGTCTACCTCTCTCGAAGGTCAACCTAAATACTTAATTGATAGGGGAGCAGCTATAGCTAGATTTCTGTTACCCTCACCCTTTTCATATCATTCAGATTTTTTTAAATGTATACCTCCATATATTGTGTAGGTAAAAATGTAATCTTTTCTCAAATTGATGAAAATCGATTTTGCTTGGAATTAAGATTCCTAGTGTAATGATTACTTACGGCGAGAGTTTCAGCTGGGAAAAATTTAAAAGGGTTTTCATATAGTAACAACATGATTAAGTAATGGGAACTTTATTGATTTTATGAGGCTTATCATTTATTTCTGATAGATTTCCAAACCAATTCACAAATTTCAAACTGGAAAATGAGACCCATTCCAGCAGCAACTCCTATTGCTTTGCATATAGGAAGTGTTCCCCCTTCCAACAACTAAAACTGCTTTTTTTTCTGCATATAAATTCTCTTAACGTTATGTTTTGCTTTGGACATTGAACAGAAGAAAACAATTCATGAACTTTTTATGAAATTCACACCTGTTGCTCCGAGACTCAAGGGTGTTTGGAGCTTGACATTCATTAAATAGACAGCTTATGACCTTAATTATAAGTTATAAGGTTTTTCTTTTGACAAACTAGGATCTGTAGTAAAATCCCTAAGGGGTTTAGTTTAAACATATTTATTAATAGTGGATTGGGAAACAAGTTATTGCAACTTATATTAATCGCTTTCAGCTTTGCGGGTGTGAGTGCTGCCTTGTAGCGACATTAGCCTGTTCTTTTTCAAAATCTACAAGGGTGAGGCCAAAGGCCAAATCTATTGATTTTACTATCTCTCTGTGGATATGTGGTAGGTCAGTAGTGAACTGTATAAGGAATTTATAGCACACAGGACTTTTCCTGCTAGGTTATGCATGAGAATAAGCAATGAAATTAAAAAACATGAATAAACGATGTCACTATTAATAGCTATTGTAGACCTGACATCATGATCCCAATATGTAAGATTAACACGTGTCTTTGAATTTCTTGAAAAAAAAAAGCAATGATGTCCTATGTTCTGGTCCATTTACTGCAATTAATCAATAAAATATGACTCTATCCAAACAACAGAACACTTTTCACAATGTTTTTAAATGCATAAAAATTGTTATAATTTCTACTTAAATTTTTTTTTCAAATTTACAAACAAAAAACATATTGTGGAAACAAAATTGCTGATAAAAAGTTGGTTTTTTTTAATACCGACTTCATCATTAGGAATAGCAGCTTGCTCAACAGGCTCTCTAGATATTCTTGCTACAGTATACCATGTATAAATAAAGTCAGTATCAAAAACAAATATGCCATTATTCTATAAGTGTAATACAAGATTTTGATATAAAGTTTCCCGATACATCTGATTTTATTCTTGTCTTGCATTGTTTCCTGTGAAATAGTTTATTATCCTCCCGATTGATTTTTGTTTTCTCTATAAAAATCATACCAGGATTAAAATGATTTACTCCAGATGGGCATTTCATCTACAAAAGACTCATCAGCATGATCAGTGGCACTCAAATAAAAAACTTAGCATGGCCAAATTAAGTACAAAATTAAAGAGCATTGAAGATTTAAAATTCCCATTGGTTTTGCCAAATACAGCTAATGTAATCTATACATTACTATATATATATATATATGTTTACCTAATTTTTTCTTGAATGGTAAGCAGTCTAAAATTCTGATCTCCTTTACACAGTCACCATATAACTGAAGATGTTTGACTACATGTTGTCCCAGAAACCCACTTCCTCCTGTTACCAAGACAACCAATGAACCCATAATATAGCATCAGTCTGTTTCTCAAGCCATGCTAATTATATTTCTGAAAAGAGAATATTATTTTGAATGATATACTTTTAGTCTTTTATATATACAGGCATGTGAGGGCTGTTCCATGAAAATATACATAAACCCATGGAAGTAACATCCAAATCTTAACTACTGTAAGTTCGGAAATTCTTGTGTGCATTTATTATCAAATTTTGAAGCAACAATTTTTAAAGCAACAATGCAAGAATACAGTTATTGCAATTTTAGGGAATCTGCATATGGCTACAGTGTACATGGGGGGTCTCATTGGGGGGTTTCGATCCCGGATCCCGCTTATGTTTTGTCAGATTCCTGTATCCCACTTACACTATGTACGTAAGCAATTCTCATTTTTTTGTCATTTCCCGGGTCCCGGTAGACCTCATTTCCCGTTTTCCCGAGACAATAATTTGATTTTCACGTGTCACGCTTACAAAAAATCAGCAATCCCGCGTCACGCTTAGACCCCAATGAGACCCAATACATGTATCAGATACCAGAATGTGAGTTTTTATTATTGCCATATATATATACTCATCAGGTCATATTATTTACATTTTTGACTATACAGTATTATTATGACCAGTTTGGTGTCAAATAATTTTCATGTGCTGTATTGTGAAAATGTACATGATGTAAGTGAGCTTCTGAAATGTCTACTAGTGGTTACCAAAATTTGATTTTCCTAAGTGTCTTCCAGAAATGCTAAATTATCATATATAAAAATAGGTAGATGTTGAATGATTTCCAATGAGACAACACTCCACCAGGATTATGTTTTAATGGAACAGCCCTGTGAAGTTTTAAATTGAACTTTCTTTGAAGTATTGCTGAAGAAAGAAAAATAATATTTTTTTCAATTGTACAATGGGAGATATATGTGATTTCCTTGTAGCTTTTGATCTATATACATTGTAGCTCCATGAGCTGTGTGCAGAGTCTAACAGGTTTGTGAGGATCATTAAAAAAGTGTATTTTCCTTATTTATACATGTAGGTACATGTACTGTAAATTCAGAAATTATTGCAAAGTTTTTATTGATGTGTATAATGAAACTTGGTGGTTGTCCCAATAATAAGAACTTGCATTCTGATATACAACATGTACAATGTAGATATCTAATTAATCACGCAGTTTTGTCCATTCTTCAAAAATCGCAAAAATAAACATGATAAATGCACACAATAATTTCTGAATTTACAGTATTGTATATGAGCTGCTTCAGATAGAGATCTACCTTATTCAAATGAATATCAATACATAGGTTTACCTTTTAAAAGTTGAAGAAATTTCTATGCAAAGTCTGTTAATGTTTGAAAATTGAGTTAAATATAAAAGAATCCTACAAAACAGACCAAAACTTATCTTTTATTTTTTATTTGAATGTTTCAAAGTCAATCAAAGTTTTACATATGTACGACTCATAACGAGTATATATGAACTTGCTGAAGGTAGATTCCTATCTGACGTAGCTCATATTATAAAATCAGCAATCAATTTTCAATGATAAAATCTCTTTTTAAATCATGATAATGGCTGTCATAGTCACATAAACATGTATGCGAACTCAAATAATAGCACCATAAATTAACACAAATTAATATGTATTGGTATAGTGTTAAGAGCACCTATCATGCAGATAGGCCAGTTAATATATGTTTTTGCATTACACATGAGGTCATGCTTTTCTCAGACTGTATACATGTACATGTATATGACGTATTTACACTATAATCTGTTTGTTTTATAAGTACTGGTTGATATTTTTAAATGTCTGAGAAAACATTATTTCTGTGTGAGTTGTAATGGGCTCTAAAAAGCTTTCAATAACTAGGAGTATTATCAAGGCTTCCAAAACGGTCATATATTCCGGACATTTGTGTAATGTCCGGTAAAAGTCCGGCTGGGAAAAGCATGAAACGGTCTTCTACTTTTTAAATATCAAGGATTTTTCGGTCATTTTTACATAATTCACGATCTTTTTGACCCGATATTTTTGCCTTTAACAGCCACACATTTCCGGTCATAAAAGTTACATGATGATTAATTACTATCAAAACAACCCCTACTTCAATACTTTCTAATTTTAATCAAGGCTAATTAGTTGTTGGACAGCTGAAATCGGTGAACCCTGAAATCTACCTGTTCAGGTGACAGGTAAACTATTTTCAGTACCGGACATCGTATAAATTGATCAGTCTATTCACAATTATTTTTTAACATTTCAGCCGTTTGTATCTAATTGATTTAGTCCAAAAGATCAAAATTATAAGAAATACGTTTATAAACATGATTTGATGAAAACTTTAAAAAGGTTTCATAAAATGAAAAATCGTCAGAACAACGAAGTATGAACTAGAACACATGTGCGCATGTGCGCATGTGCACAGGTGGGAAGTTTAATTATGCATCCTACATTTCTTCAAAAATGCTAAAATTATCATTGAAACCTGTATCTAAAGTTCATTTGAAGTATTTTGTTGAAGAAATAACGTGGAAAGAGCTTCTTCACTCAGTTGTGCTTTGTAAACGTACACGGATTTTACGTATCCGTATATGATCCATGTTTTACCATTGTCAAGTCAACATCCGGTTTAAAAACGAAAGTAAAGTTTTTGACAACATCATTTTGCACAAATAAAGAGTCTAAGGCAGATATTAACTAGCTGATGTGCACACTTTGAATGGTGCACTGTCAATTTAACAGTTTACGTCAGAACATCACATTCATATCAAAGTAAAGTTTAATAACGTTTTTTTTAATCTAATGTCAATCATTGGGATGGCCATCTGATTACTATAATTTATTTAAATTGCCTTTTGAGACTTAGTCTTAGGGATTAAAATCGGGATCAGATATAAAATGTCCGACTGGCTAAAATATTTTTTGGAAGCCCCGAGTATTATGTCGGTTTTTTGTCTGTTATTTATTTGATTTTTTTCTGCTTTGAATCAATCTGATAAAAATCAGTAGTGTTAATTTTGTTTTTGACTGAAACTGTGTTTGTTTATGTTACTAGAAAACTAATCAGTTATCATGGTTATACAAGAGAGGCAAAAAATATCAAAAGGGACATTTAAACTGAGGAGTCATAAACAAACTCGTTTGAATTGTTTTACATTGTCTTATCAGGGTCTTTTATAGCTGACTATGCGGTATGGGCTTTGCTCATACGTTGACCTATAGTTGTTAATGTTTGTGTCATTTTGGTCTTTTGTGGATAGTTGTCTCATTGGCAATCATACCACATCTTCTTTTTTATATATGATAACATTATGACATAAAATTAAAACAAACACAAACACAAACAACATTTGAACAACAGTACTTAAAAATGTAAATCCAAATTTAGAAGAAGAAAAAAAGAAAGACTGCCAAAGAAACCCATACTCACCCATTGACCTAATTTTTAAATGGTTGTACTAATTGAAAATATTAAACAATGAAGTAATTTATGTGACATCCTGTATGTCCCCTGCATAATTGGAATAGGGAGAGATACATGCAGAATGCTAACAAACAGATTTTAACACCACAATTCATTAATGTTTGCCAGGATGATATTTCAGTGGTTGTCGTTAACTTTGCTGCAAATTTTGCAAACCCCTGGCTTCCCTCATATGATTTGTTTCTCATTTTGTCATGCCTAGGCCTTATAAAGCTGTTTAAAAACAAATTTATCATTCCAAAAAATGTAGTTTTTTGATTCAGTGGGTTTTCATCTGGTATTAACATCATGATTAAGGGGGTAGGAAGTGGGAGTATGAGGAGGGAATTTAGTGTAGGGGGGATAGAAGTAGGAGTCAGGGACCACTTGTCCTTTTTTCTAACATGTCATATCTATTTGTTAAGGTTCATCATAACAAATGGACAAACAAGGCTGTATTTACACCTACGGCTACAAGAAGCTTTGCTGATAGTCGACTTTATTATTTACAGCAAGGATTTGTAACTATATTTACAGACATGACAGAATCTTATTGATAGAATTTCTGTTCCTGTGATCAAGTGGATGCCAGGCCTTTCAGATTTTCCCACAACACAGGTAAGTCTGTACTCAGAGTAGTTTTTGAGGTGTAAATACAGCTATTTGTGTCGATTTGTTATGACGAACATTATTATAAGTAAGGATGAGTGTTCAACCTGCATGACCTGATACGTGTTCAAAGTTTTGAGGGTTATCCGGTTACAGGACAAAAAAATCTACAGCGGAAATTGTATTTAAAGAAAGAGAAGTCTATTTTTTCATCTCAAATGCATCAAAAAGTTTAAAACTTTTTTATAAGGAAAACCTTTTTTTCTGTTGAAACAGCTGCGAAAAATCTTTCACCGGAAATGTCACTAAATTATAATTTTTGAGTCGAAAGACGGATATGCTTGGATTCCCGGCAAATATTTCTGGCTCATGAATGATCATGATACTTAGACTTTAAACTGAGACTCAGGCACGGATCCAGAGGGGGGGGGGGGGGGGCGGTTCCGGGGGTTGGAAACCCCTTTTTTTTGGACGATCAATGCATTTGAATGGGGACATGTAATTGGAACCCCCCCTTTGTCCTGGGTTAGGAACCCCCTTTTTAAAATGGCTGGATCCGCCCCTGAGACTACTGTTTTATAGTAGTCAGAGGCGGATTTAGGGGGGGGGGGGGGGCAGGGGGCCCCCCTTTTGGGGAAAAAATTTGGTTGCTTATATAGGGAATCACTGAACCGTGACTGGAGCGGGCCCCCTCGGCTTAGGTCAGTCAGTGGGCCCCCACTTATGAAAAATTCTGGATCCGCCACTGATAGTCTCAGCTTTAAGTAAGTAAGTAAGTAAGTAAGTAAGTAATGACTTTATTTAAAGAGGGTGACTCAATTAGCTTTCGCTAATCTACCTTGAGACCCTCACAAAGAACAAAAAGTACAAATATTACAAAGCTTACAGTTTCTAACATATTATGTAAATGCACTATTCATGCTAACTATAAATTGTCTGTAGAAAAAGAGAAAAATGAATTCATATAATTTATATTATACATGTGCATAAAATACAAATCATTAGAATATTTGTTATAAACTATTTATAGTCAAAAAATCAACACATTTTTGTTTAAAAGTGTCCAGGTTTTCACAACATTTCATTTCATTTGGAAGTTTATGTATAGATGAGGTATATATGCAAAAGATTTCCTCATTGAATTTGTGTTCGGTTGTACAACAGGCTCAGCTAAATTATTATTTGCAGATGACCTTAGATTTCTACTATGTAGGTTAACAATTGGACAACAGAGTTCCTTTAAGTAATCAGGTGCTTTATCGTTTAGAATTTTATGAACAGGAATGAGTTTATGATATGAAATTCTAGAAAAATTCAACCATTTTATCTCTTTAAATAAATTTATACTAGGTGTTAGTATTGGTGCATCAAGTATAATCCTTGCAGCTCTTTTCTGCATTTTAAGATAATTGTTTTTATATCCATCCTCATAGCAATTTCCCCATATTGAGCAACAAAAATCAAATATGGGCAGCATATAAGCATTATAAAACAGCTTTCTACTACTTATATCCAAATATTTCGTAATTCTAGATAGCAGTGCGATAAGATAACTTAAAAGTGTTTACATACATAGTCAATTTGAAATTTTCAGTCCAAATTTTTGTCAATATATACACCAAAAAGTTTCTGTATTTCAACTGTGATTGGGCTATCTTGTATACATATATATTCATATCATTTCCTAGCCAAGTCCGTTTCTTATATCTTATTTCTTCCAATCAACATAGAGGTAGTTTTAAGGGATTTATAACCATCCTATTGTTCAGACACCAATTATTTATAGTGTTGGCATCGTAATTTAGTTTTCTTTCTACCTCTTCCTTATTTGTTCCATATGTATGAAGTGTTGTATCATCAGCATACATATCAATGGCTGTATGAGTGGCTTCTAAAGTCATGTCATTTATGAATAAAACAAACAAAAGGGGACCTAAAATGGACCCTTGGCCCAATGGGGAACCCCATATTTAATACATTTAGATTCTGAGGCTGTATTACAAGAGCACACTTTTTGTTTACTGTTAGACAGGTACGACTAAAACCATTTTATTGAATGATAAGAGACTTTGTATAAATGTAATTTATGGCAGAGAATGGCGTCATTAACGAGATCAAATACCTTTTTTAAATCTAGAAAGACTGTTCCTGCAACATTACCATCATCAATACATTTGAGCCATGTGTCAATTAATTTGGTAAGGGCTGTCTGACATCAGTGGTTAGATCGGAATCTAGATTGTGCCTCATGTAATACTTTATATTTTGACAGATATAGATAAAAATGTTTTGCGACATGTTTTTCAAATATTTTTGATAATGTAGGAAGTATTGATATAGGTCAGTAGTTTTCTGGCATATGTTTATCACCATTTTTAAATATTGGATTTACTTCAGCTAATTCAAGATTTTCTGGGAAAACACCTTCTAGTATACTTAAGTTTATTAAATACGTTATACTTGGGGCTAAAGCTTCCGATGACAATTCAATGAAAAACGGACCAACTTCATCAAGTACTGTTGCTTTTGATGTTTCTAGTTTAGAAAGTAATTTCTTAGTTTCGTCTAGTTTAATAAACGGAATCGTAAATCTAACACCAGCGGGTGTTTTATCTTGAATTAACATAATCATTTAATTTATTGCGTAAACCCTCAGTTGCGTAAACTCCTGAGGGTTTACGCAGTATATATTGGACGATAGATGTAGTCTTTTGGAACACCGGATGTTATTCGGAACACTTCTGTTCTTTCTATTACCACCTTTCAAATACATGCGCAATAGCTTCTATGACCACCTTTCCAATACATGCGCAATAGCTTACTAATCTGTTGAATAAGCATTAGGCTTACGTATGATCTGAAATTTATTATGATATAATATTTCCTTGCACATGATTACAAGCTGCTAATATTAACCTACATGCGTAGTATTTTAATTAGAGTCAAACGTTGAAACCAGCTGTGTTTAGATATGAGATAAGATTTCATGTAATCAATGCGATTTATATTCTGAACGAGAATAACTAAAAATAAAATCTTTAAAAAAAGTATTAGCAATTTCTTGAAATTTTACGCCTAGGACGTGGAAACATTATCATAAATACGTGCCTCAAATAGGTGTAAAAAACGAGGATTTTTCAAAAAAAATATCGTTTATTGAAAATAACGTAAAAATTAATTATGAAAGTATATGTCCGTATTTATTTTCATTAATATTGCAAATTTAAAGTTATTTTCTTTGTTTAAATATTGCAACATTATTTACTTTTTTTTTAAAACAAGGAGGTCACATAAACTCTGAATTCTTTACGTTATTAAAATGCGACTGATAAGTATAAATATTCAATATGAAGGGGAAAAAAATAACACTGAAATCTTAATCTAAAATTTATTTTAAAAAAATACACATTTGACCATGCAGATATAAGAAATAATACTTCAAGCAATGAAACAACGAATTGAATGTGCCACTTTAATTACGACTGATAACCTAAACATTAATCATGCATGCAATTTTAGCAGACTTAACAAGGTCGGCGATAAGATATCGAATATAAAAAAGAAGATGTGGTTTGGTGTCAATGAGACAACTATCTACAAGAAACCAAAAAAACACAGAAATACAAACTATGGGTCATCGTACGGCCTTCAACAACAGGCAAAGCACATACCGCATAGTCGGCTATAAAAGGCCCCAAAATGACAATGTAAAACAATCAGTCAAAACAGAAAATTAACAAAGTCCGTATCATCGTATGGGTAACTTAGTTGCTCATCAGAGGAACGCTAAGCAAGCGTTTAGGCGCGCGTTGCATAAGTTTGAAGTACGTCGAAATGCAAAGGTATACGCTTGTTGAAAGCTTTTACTCCAGGAAATTTTAATGGAACATAAAAATTTTCATTCAGCTTTAGCGTTTGTCAAGCGTATACCTGTAAACTGCACGCACATAATATACACGCTACAAGAGCGTTGAAAACGCTACAGATAAGTTTAAGACACGTTAAGGGCACATTGCATACAAAAATACTCGTCGCCTATCATTCAGAAGAAGAAGTTCGATACGGGTGAAACTTCATCAAACCTACAGAAATATTACACCCTCTCCAACCGTGCAGAATGGGACTAGACATAAAAGTACAGGAACTACTCCCATTAGTTTGAGCTGTACAAGATCTACAAAAATATCCCGCCTGCCTCAAAGGTGCATAGGATCGACCATGGTCCAGCACTAATGATACAAGTATCAACTAGAGTTACAATGACGTGGTAGTAAGTATTTAAAGGCCACCGAGCGGCCTCCAACAATGAAAAAAAACCTACTTAGTCGGCTATTAAATGCCCCGACCATTAAGATTTGAAAACAAAGATCAAACAAAACTAAACAGCCTTATTGAAAAAAAACTTGACCGACATGAACTATGAACAACAACCACTGTACTACATGTTCCTGGCTTTAGAATGAGCATTGGCAAATAAACAATGTGGTGGCCATAAACTCAACCCTCCCAAATGAACCAAATATAAAAATAAAATATCAGCTGCAATTCGCGTCCCTAAAAATATGGGTACGGTGCACAATAATCACTTACATAAAAACAATAGACACAAATCACTGAAATAAAAGTACTGGCACTTACCGAAAGGTATTTCAAAGCTAGTGAAAATGTAGACGAACCAGTGTACATAGACGGACTGGTAAACATATAAACAGACGGGTGAATGTGACAGACTTATTGACATACATTCACATATAGACAGACCTACAGTTGGGAATGTAGAAAGACATGGGGAAACGCTTAGGTACGCTTCACGCACACCCAATACACGCTTTAAGCTCGTTGTACACACGATACAGATATGATTGACAGGTTGAATGCATCAAAATTACTAGCGTATTGGTAGCGTGCATGATTTTTTTTACCACGGCCGACGTACATCGGAGCTATACGTTGATGTGTGAAGCCGGTATTACATTAAGTAAACAGGCAATGTCAGTTTCTAATTCTTATGCACAACAAAAGTAATATAAAAGAGTACATCTTTATTAAACAATTATCTAATATATAATGCCAAACAAGCATTTGGGTTTACGATTGCATTTCTTTTTTTAAAGAAAGCAACTTGTTTTCTTGATATTGCGTGTTATTTGTAACATATTTATCGCTTTCGAGACGTTTCGGCCACAAACCCTTTCGACGACGACAATATGTTGTTTAGGCCATACATGACTTCGGCCTTAGTCGTTTCGGTTCATTTTATCTCTTTTCTTAGGTTAACGAACAGAAAGTCACAGGGAAAAAGGTCACAGGAAAAAAGTAGAAAAAAGTCGCAGGACATAAAGTCACAAATTTTATAGGGAAAAAAGTCACAAATAATTTGTTGACAATTGTTTGAATATATTAGAGAAAGATATTGAAATATTTACTTTTTCTTATATATATTCATTTGATAGTTTAGGAAATTGTTCATTAGCCTTGATAAATGAAAATTTATTGAATTTAATCATGCTAAGAATATATTTCTTGGCACCATGAAGCCGTTTAAGAACCAACCCCCTTTGACACTTTATTTTCTTAACAATTATTTGATCATCATTGATATTCATTATAAAATAAAGCTTAATTACAAAGTTGATGTAACTAAATTGTGTCTTTTTGTCCTTCACTTTTTGTCTGTGACTTTCTGTCCTACATTCTTTTCTAAATGTCCGTGTTTACCAATGTTTTGAATTTAAAAAAAAAAGAGGTAGGGGGGTCCGGGAATGAACGAGACACTTAATTAAGTAAATATTTCTTACGATTACACTTACAAAATGCCAGGTAAAGATAAAAACATCTTATTTATTATTTAATTAGATAACTGGATTAGCTAAGTGATAAAATTACTGTCAACGTGATTGACACAGTCGCGTGTCTCATCATAAATGATAAAACAATCAACTTGTTATTTTATTTAATCATTTCAAAACAAGACTGTCACCTTTTCATTTGCTTACTGTAATTTTGTGAATGTGAGTTCGGATGGTAAAGTTTTGGTGTCGTCTTTTACATGGAAAAGAATGTAAACTCTTCTCTCTTTTATATAAGCTATTATTTATTTAGTCGAATACTTATGGTTTGGAGAGTAAATGGTTATGTTTTATAAAAATCACATAAGACAATTGTTGAATGTCAAATATTTGGAATCAACGGGGTACATTTCGATAATGAAAGACAAAAATGATTACCGGAATTTTGTTGGAAAAATGCAAACACCTAGAAATTATGTAAACTGGTTCCCTCAAGTAGTGTTACAGGTTTGGCATATCCGAGTTAAAATTAATGTGACCAGAACTTGTTATTGTTCATGGGAAACCAAGACATCCTTAATCACAGGGTAGCATTGAGTGATCGAATGGAGATATCTATGACATGCTAACTGCATGGCTGAGGGACAATGAATCAACAAAGTGGTCAATTGGTATCAAGTTCGTCCAGATTCAAAAGAATTCAGCTCTAAACAATGGCATTGAACGATCCGCCTATGAACCCTTGTTTGTTAAATGTGCAACAATTGGATTAACATCAGAAACCAAAATTCCAAAAGAAATATTGGTGACCTTAGAAAAGGAGGAGGACTTACTTCAGCTCCAGACGGAGTCTTTAAATAACCAACCTATAACTTCAAATACTACAGAAAACATTGACAATGCCCTTTATATGCAAGAATCAAATTCAAAACCAAATATGTAACTTTCTACTTCAACCACTGAAGAAACGCAAAGGGTATTTTAAAGTCGGCTTCATATCTTGACTTACATCTAGAAATTGACAATGAGGGTCGGTTGAAAACAAAACTTTACGACAAAAGAGATGATTTCAGCTTTCCAATTGTGAACTTTCCATTTCTAAGTAGCAACATTCCAGCAGCACCTGCATACGGGGTATATATCTCCCAATTGATACGATATTCCCGTGCTTGCATTTCCTATCATGATTTTCTTGATAGAGGTTTGCTGCTCACAAGGAAGCTATTAAACCAAGAGTTCCAAATGGTGAAGTTGAAATCATCCCTTCGTAAATTTTACGGACGCCATCACGAGTTGGTTGACCGTTATGGAATAACCGTTTCACAAATGATATCGGATATGTTCCTTACGTCGTAACTACAATCCCCTTCCCTTTCATGAATATGACCTACCGAATTAGACTATTTACCGGATTTGTAATCACATAAGCAACACGACGGGTGCCACATGTGGAGCAGGATCTGCTTACCCTTCCGGAGCACCTGAGATCACCCCTAGTTTTTGGTGGGGTTCGTGTTGTTTATTCTTTAGTTTTCTATGTTGTGTCGTGTGTACTATTGTTTTTCTGTTTGTCTTTTTCATTTTTAGCCATGGCGTTGTCAGTTTGTTTTGGATTTATGAGTTTGACTGTCCCTTTGGTATCTTTCGTCCCTCTTTTAAAAAGTAATAAAACGAATCTTTAATCTTGGAGGGCTTTTACTAAAGAAGTACAGTATTTCCATGTAAAATTTAATGTATAACAGATATTTAGATTGAGTATTAAGTCGAACGATCATTATGAACAAAATATTATTATCAAAAAATTGTAACTAAATTTTAAAAACAGATTTATTCTAGTCCGGCTTGATAAATATTATAGCAACACCAAATAAAAATGTTTTTATCTTATTATTTATTCAAACTATTTTTCAGGATGTCTTAAAGTGCTATGTATGTGAAAAAGATACATTGGGAGCACATATGTGTAGTAAATGTGACAAACACATTCATGTTATATGTGGAACTACAGTTAGTGAAGAGGGATACGGTTCGAAGGTGGTATGTCCAAATTCTTCAGTTCTCGTAATGCTAAATATGTAACAAATGTATATTTTGTATTTAATTGAATAAATGTCTTTTATTTACTCGCATTTATATTTTAGGTATTAAGCTTAATGCCTGGACACATTTTTCAGGATTTAAGACTAATGCCTAACATCATTTAGGCATTATACTTAATGCCTATGCGTTAACTTATTGCCTAGGATTTAAGCTTAATGCCTAATTTCACTTATTGCCGCTAACATATATATATATCTATCTAGGTATTCCCTTTCGTTATAAGCTAAGCTGACATTTATTTAATTGAATCACAAGCAACATTTCATGGACGTTAATGAAACTCAACAAATCATGCAGGCTTTTACAGTTAGAAGAGAGGGTGTGAATTATGGTTTTCACAATAGAGAATAATAGGCAACAAATATAAGAAATAGAGAAAAATGGACACAAAAGACAAAGAATAGAGAGTAATGATCGTATGCTTCGACAACAATAGTATCTTATTCTAACTATTTTGTTTGGATCATATTTCTGTGAGACGTATTATCAAAGTTAACACATGATTGGCATTTTCAGGAGCTATAAAAATTCCTGAAAGTCATTATTTTCGTTTATTATCAATAATGATCAACATTTTTGTATGATATGCTATATTTCTTGTTGTTGTTGAAATTTGCTTTAAGTTAAAGTCTTCTTTGTTGCAGGAGACCGTGTGATATACGTAGTTTAACTTTGTATTACTAATCTGTCAATACTGAGGTAGTGAGTTGGAACCCTATACGTGACATCAATATTATTATTATGACTAGGGTTGCCAGTTTTCCTGCTGAAAGTCCGTGGTTTTCCCGGGCATTCATAATTTCCCCAACAGTTAAATGTAACTTCCATGAAATAGCCAATAGTGCTGAAAGTTGCGTTTAACTCCAACAAATTAATCAATCTGTAGTGACTATATTACGTTTAAATTTAAGCAGTTGCTTCCATCGAAAACAAAATTAATTGATGTTAAATTGATCATTCAAAAAAAACTGTTTACAAAAATCAAGAGAGTCAAAGTGTTCTTTAGGCCTCCTTTTTTATTTATTTCTGTTCTTCTTTTCCGTTTACCATTAACATATTGTGGTCAATATATTTCTTCAACGTATGAGTTTTAAGTACCCTACTAGTTTTTCTTTCCTGTTTGGATAGAGTTATGGTGTTATGCAGTGACAAAACAATCGATATCCTATTTTGTATTACTTATAGTTTGGCCAAGTAGCTATTACATAATCCGAAGGATTAATTGCAGTGTTCGAACACCAAAATTAATTATAAATGTTTATGGTCACATTTTTCTAGCACTAAAATGACGTATGGTTAACGCTTTGCATTTTTTTATATATTTTTGTGTCACAGACAGCATTAAACATTTCGCAGATGTAACAATTCAATTGTGTAACTCGCCATTGAATGGGTACAACTACAATTTATTACTACTCAGATAGAGAGCCACCTTTATCGGTGTTTGTGGAACTGATTCATGTTGAAAGCCTTCATTGAAGGTCTATGTAAATTACCCTTAGTATCAATCATATCTATTCTAACTATCAGGAGAACGAAGCTACCTTCCATGTGTGCTTGTATATCTTCTATGACAGCTAGTATCTAATTTTTGAAAAGCGTTGTATTAATCATCCTTCCATGACAACTCAAAGTTGCTCAAGGTGTTTACTGTACAATTTAGCGATATCAGCAAGCTCATAGATTGACACAACATCTGTTCCAGACTGTTAACGTCGATGTATTATATTGATTCGGCAAGTAAAATTCAATGAATGACAGATTCCTTTAATTTCTCTCTGTGTCTTTGGATTCTGTCTTATTGCCTTGTTTTGCAGATTCAAGAAGTATTTGTCGGTACTTTGTGCAAATTGTCGGATACATTATCACAAAAAAAAATCACTGCAGTTATTGTTCTTGTTGATTCACTACAACTGTGCCTGGCTTCTGCACTAGTATTTTCATCGACTTCAGAAATATGTTTCTGCTTTTCCTGACGAAATAATTTTGGATCTGAAAAAAATCATTTTGACAGCATTATAGTACCATTTTGTCTTGTAACGCTGGATTGTTTCTGCAAATCCATTGCCTGTATTTAACTGTTCAAAGTCGAGTGAACCGAAAAACGAATTCAACATTGTTCAATGTGCAACATCTTTGTATGCTAGCATCAAAGAACAGATAACCCGCTGCAATGACTATGTCTACAGGTTCTTTTAAGATCTACCTGTAGCGGGACTTGCTAATACTCACGTGTCCTCTCTTGGCGTTTCATAAAACTTTACTGTGCAACTGTTGTTTAGATTTTCAGTTCCAATAATTTTTAAAAATCTGCAATTTTTATCCTTTACGATAAAGTGTGTTCATTAATTATAGTACGTACATACACACTTTTCCGTGGTAAATAGTTACTTAGGCAAACTTGGTGAATATCCATTATATATAGCAACAGTCGTATAATAATGATTTGCAAATCGAGTTGTAAATGCATCAAAACATTATTAAATGCAAACAGCAAATGATTAAAAATAAGTGAATAATGATATTGATAAATTTGGAATTCTTGTTTTCAAAATAGCCACCCTCCAAGTTGACCACCAGCACTTCAATATCTAAAGTTATCAGATGATAGTCTTTGTCATTAGTGATTATTATACCAACGATTATTTTCAACATTCATATGTCCTGAACTTCTAAGATTTTTAAAGTTATACTAAAATTCTGTACTACCCATCACTTTACTTTTGTCTTTCTCAGAATTCCATTTGGCCGCAATTAATGTGCATTTACAAATTTCAATCCTGGTATCTATGATGAGTTCATTTAAAACCACTGGGTTAATTCAACTACTTTATTTGGACATTTTAACTTTTATTAAACCGAGCGTCACTGATGAGTCTTTTGTAGACGAAACGCGCGTCTGGCGCAAATACAAAATTTCTCAACCCTGGCATCAATCATGAGTTTATTTGCAATCACTGGGTCGATGCCACTGCTGGTGGAGTTTTAATTCCCCGAGGGTATCACCAGCCCAGTAGTCAGTACTTCTGTGTTGACATGAGTTATCATGGAGATGGTCATAATTATAAATTAACTGTTTACAAAACTTTGAGTTTTTGAAATACTAAGGCTTTTCTACCCCAGGAATAGATTACTTTAGCTGTATTTGGCATAACTTTTAGGAATGTTTGGTCCTGGATGTTCTTCAACTTCGTACTTTATTCGGCCTATTATTTTTTTTTTGTGGTTCGAGCGTCACTGATGAGTCTTTCGTAGACGAAACGCGCGTCTATCGCAAATACAAAATTTCAACCCTATCTATGATGAGTTGATTTATACTGGTAACAATCCTAAGTTATGTCTCTACGAGATGAAACATAGACATGATATACATGTATCTCATATTTTGAATATAGTAGTCAAACAAAACAAAATATATATGAATATTATATATCTCCCCAAAAGAGGCGTGGTTTGTAATACAGCTGTATTTACAAAGTGCATCATACAAATGCAAACAAAAACACCAAAAAACTTTGATATTTGCAAACAATATACAATTCAGGGGCATTAAATCTTAAATGTATTGTCTACAATTACATAGGACACACTGACCTGTTGATCATTTCTATCCTGAAGGTTTTTCACAAACTACCTAATTTTTTGAGATGTACATTAAAAAGGGTATTAAACCATTTATTTTGTTTTTAGTTATAGCGGCCATGTTTGGTGATGAATGAATTCCCCTTTGGAATTTTATAACTTGATACCACAAGGAACATTCAGGTAAAGTTTAGTAAAATTTCAATCAGTTGCGGAAGGACGACGACGACAGACGCCAAGTGATGACTAAAGAACTAATGAATTCTTTCGCCAGGTTATTGAAACCAAAATGTAGTTGTATCGTTGAATATCAAGGAACACATTCCAATAAAACTGTCAGGATTATGAATTGAAATAAAACATTTTTTCTCGTTACTAATTTTCTATTGCCAAAAAAGGTTTTTAATTCTTTTATTTCTAAAACACTAACATACACGGACATAATTTGCATTTACTATAATACTAAAAAGTCTATGATTTCTAATTACAAGAAAAAACCAAAATCTCACCGGCAGAGTGATTTGAAATGAAAAGCTTAGAAAAATCTTTACTGAAAGTGAAGCCATAGGGAGATTGTAGTCCATCTTTTGTGGTCAATATAGTTTTTAGAGATTTATCTTCAAATGAAAACAACTTAAGATTTGATGCTTGGTATTCCAGAAGATATGCATTTCCTCTTCTGTCGCTTAAAACATCAATCACGTGAGAAGTTTTTTCAGCAGAGATAAACGCAACTGTTTCATCTAATCTTACGCTTTTCAATGTTGACCATTTGGTATTACCATGGGCAAAGTAAATTTGGTGTTTTCCTCCAACTGATATAGAGTGCACATCACCTCCACCAACATTGAGCGTCTTCTTTAACTCACCAGTTCTACTGATAATGTATATCTTCCCGTTCCCGCTAACAGCAATTTCATCATCAACAATACCAATACCATAACATTTGCATGGTACTTTTATCAGCCTTCCTTTCTCCATTGTGACTATATCTACGGTCTGAACGGACTGTTTACTTGGTAGTGTGACCCATGCTGTATTGTTGTCTTCTTCCATAGCTATCCCCCCACTGTTTCCCATCCATTTGAATTGTTGCTAATTGTTTACCTTTGTCAGACATAACAAATAAAGTGGAACCGTTCCAATTACACAGGAATAATCTATTGTCTTTTGTCACACCTATACCGACAAGGTATGAACCAGGTACTTCAAATTTAACATCTAGCTGGAATTTAGTTGGAAGCTTTCTATGGTGTTGCAGGAATTGTGCTTGCTGAAGTTCAAACGGTGTGTAATTGATATCAAGGGACGCCTCCTTAATTTTCAATGAACCAAATGATTTCATAATGGCCTGTAAATCAAATTCTTTAAACGAGAGTGAAACGTCTTTCTGGGACGACAGGAGTTCTTGAAAATCATTCGCACTGCAGTTCAGTTCTTCTTTGATATTATTTATCAACATAAATATTTGACTTTCAGATCCATGTTTGGACTTCAAACTGTTCAGATATATTTTGTATTTTTTGTTTTTGATCAGATATCTTGTCAAGGTTGTCGTTAGCCTCGTTTGAGAGGTCTGTATGGAGTTTGTCTATTTCAGACATTAAAGCTGCTTCAATTTTCTGAATGAGTTTTTGCAATTTTGCTTTTACGTCTTCCATAATAGCCATCTTACTAGCTTTAAGATTTGTCATACCTTGTCTCTGTTTATCTTGAAGCTCGTTTATTGCAGAATATAGTGTGGTGACATCTTTTGGCAATTTCTTCATACATGGTTGAACTTTTGACTCCCTTTGCAGACACTTCAATTGGTAGTAACTTTTCACACGAGCGATGCGCGCTAGCCATACATGAACGACACATTGTATCGATATCATGATCGGTGCAAAAATATTCTAAAACAATATCTGGGTGAACTTTGCAAATTTTATTGACAACCAATGGTTTACCTTCAATGACGTTAATATCTATTACATGATGGGTATCAAAAGTTTTAATGCTTCCGTGAAAATCTACACAGTCTGAACATAGCGCGTCCTCGCAGTCTGTACAATACTTTACAGCTTCGGTGGATCTACTTCGTCTGGAACAGGTTCCACAAAACATGTTCAGACGTTTTGACGCCATATCCTTGAAAAGACAAAAAAAGAAATAGTGTAATTGTTTTTCAAAGGAGCTCCTTTAATATATACCCTCTACAAATCAGTTATTGTTTTACATCAGGTATATATTAAGACCAAACAGAAAGTATATGTGTTTACTGTCACATGCTGAAAAAAAAACCCAGGGTAGGTAGGTAGGGATTTTTGTCTGTTTCTGTTTCTTTTTCTTTTTATTTTTACATTGAGTCTATGGGAGCAACTTTGTGACTCTATCAGTACTTAATCAAAAATGGCAAAAAAACTTTAGGGTAGAGGATACACATAAGGATAGGTAGAGATACAGTAAACACACATACATTTTTTTGGCCTAACAATACGTAAATATTGTTGAAGAAGATAATCATCCGTTAAAATTTCAAATGGCTTTATTAGTTTTTGTTTGAAATTTGAAAAAAACCGTAATTCTTTAATGATTAAAATACTCATTAGACTATAAATATGTAATATGCTGCTGAGTAATTAGACATTTCATGTAGATTAGATACATGGTATTGTATGATTTAAACTGTGTGAAGACTTAGGCAAATTGCATCATCTACACTCTTATTATTTACATATCACACATACGACACTATTTAAATTTAAACAAATACCCGGTATAGTGAGAATTGTGATAAATATAGCATTCAACTTCTCTAACTCTAACTAGGTCATGCCTGGCGTTGATTCGCGGAAATTCCGATTCTTCAGTGGACATTCTGTTTACCGATCAAATTAACAAATGATGGAGTAAAAACACTGGTGAACTAGGATAAAAAAAAATGGTAAATCGACAGAGGAAGGCTAACCACATCAAAGTATGGTTGAGTTTGATCTAGAAATGAGTCTTGTATCACAACCAAATATCACAATTCACTCAATTACCTTTAAAAACATAATGCAATGAACGAATGGCATTCTTTACTAAGCACTTGCACCTCAAGTTACAGTTTCTTGATTGTATAAAAAAACATTTGAAGCTAAAAATGTTTAAAATCGTCATTTAAGGATATACTTATGTGAGGTTTAGGAATATGTTTCAGTTGTTTGTACTCCTAGATTTTTTTCGTAAGGAACAGGGTAAAATATTTTGCCCAATAACATCCATTTTTCTTGTCAAATAGGACTCTTCAATAGCTCACAAAAGGTCCTTTACCAAATTTAAACAGATTATAGATTGCTTTTCTATCGATTTGAGAACCACATAATACCAATGCATACACAAGATAAAAGTCCAAGTCTGCCTTTTCCCGTCATTTCTTAGGTTTATAAGTGTTTCTTGTTTCTAGTTGTTTATATAGATTAATTGATTTATTAATAAGCCTTTTCAACTGATATTTTAAAGTGTGTCTTTCTAGCATGTGATGTTACACTATTGTTCATACGTGTTTCTCGTTTTTGACTTGGATGGAGAGGTGTCTCATTGGCATTTATACCACATTTTCTTCTGACAATATATTTTTTTTAAATTAGATATCTCGAAACGGAGCTCCATTATCTTCCAATATCTTTATCTTATTTCAACTAATGCTCTTCTGACTTATAGTATCAAATTTAAATGTTTTTTATTTTCAGTTTATCCTTAAGAAAAAGAACTCCTTTAGAGTAAGTAGATATGAATATTTAACACGACTGGAATCGGTTTTAATTTCTGTTGTCTATTAAAAAAATAACTACATCAAATATAGTTTTTCTATAAAACATTATGGATTCTTATCGAATGTAAAAAAGTTCACATATGACTTTTGTAAGAACATATTAATGAATTTGTTCCATATGTTATTTCTCATTGTTTTCAACAGATCCCTCCGTTGCATGAGACTTTGATGATCAATTAAGTGAGTTTAAATTTAAAATGGTTCTTAGTTTTAGGAATAGATTAAAATAGTTAAAAGACGATAGACAGAAACTAAGTATTACCAATGCATATATTTGTATATTTGCAGACTTTCTAAAATCCATTTCATCATGGTTGTTCATACATAATACATACTCTGGTCGATTAATTTTTAAAAAATCGTTGGAATATAACTTAACCATTTCCGGTTAGATATCTATAATAAGTTAATGTCAAAGGAACCTTAAATATGTATATACACTATATTTAAAGTAAAATGAAAAAAGCTAATAGTATTTTTTGTTTTATCAACCGGACATTTAGTTTAAAAGATCGATCTACGTTTTGTGAATTATTTATTGCATCATAAGTACCACCATATGTTAATATGGAAATACTTAATTAACCCCGCGTTTAAAAAGGACGTAATTCCTGTTGAAAAAGGGCAAATGAGAGAAACTGAATTCCAGATATGTCACAGACGGCGTTGTTTAGATATGACTGACACATTTAAACTGGAGATATAGGCTGTGCCTCACGGATGAAAATAGAAGTTGTTCGTTGACAAAATTGTTATCTGTTGGGAGTCCGTTGATGTACTGACCGAATAAAACGGACGTGTAACGGATACCTAACGGACACACACCGGACATGCAAGGTACGAGAAACGGAAACGTACCGGACAGAACGGATGTCGAACGTACATCCAACGGACGAGTACAGCATAAAACGGACACCTATCGGAAGCGTACCGCATAAAACGGATGAACAATATATACGGAAAAATAATAATACCTGTACATCGCATAAATATTCAAAATATTTAGGTGTAACTGGTTTTGGTTTATTCTTCAAAATACCGCAAAAGGTCAGTGTCTGACCTGAATATGAGCTGCTTCATTGTGAAGAATCGCCCTTACTCTAAGGTCGATTATGAATAATAAGAATTCATGAACCTTAAGAAATCTGACATACCAATAATTGGCATTTCTGACTCGAAATTTTCAATTGGCATTTATCCGTTTCAGATCTGTTCATCATCCGTTTTATCCGTTATACGTCCGGTAGAAGTCCGTTTATCATTCTTTCAACATCCGTTTTATCCGTTAAACGTCCAGTAGAAGTCCGTTTGTGAATTTATCTTCCAGACCTCCAACGGATGTATAACGGACACGTAACGAATACAAAACGGAAACGAAACGGACGAGTTCCGTACAAAACGGACGCCTAACGGATGTTCAACGGACATTTTATCCGTTGGACGTCCGTTCAAATTTTTGAACATGCTCAAAATTTTCCATCGGACAGAACGGACGTCGACGGATAAAACGTACGCTTAACGGACATGCAACGGATATGGACGGACGGATAACGGATAACAACGGGCGTCTAACGGACATGAACGGATAGAAAGCAAATATTCGTTAGGCGTCCGTTCGAGCTATCCGGTAAGGTGTGACCGAGGCTTTAGATGAAAGAGTCATAGTTTGTAAGTAATCTAAAAGATCTTTTTTTTTAATATCCACATGTGATTCACGTCACCTTTAGAATAGGAAGTTTTACAATAACTGTAAAGCCCGGCTCATCAAGAAGGACAATATCTCAGTTCAAATATAACAATTTGCCTTGTTGGCTTATTCGAAGTTCTCATTTTTCTCAATATTTTAACTTTACAATGTATTTTTAGGTATTATAGAATTTGCTTAAAACCCTTTAAAGTTTAACAATTTTTTTTCAGGGTTTTTTTTAAGTCCTAAATGGGTTATTCTACTTTTCTGATAGTTACACAGGAGATGGATATTGACCTGTTGATATTTTTTTACTCTGATGTTGTTGTTTTTAAACTAATGAAATATTTGAGATATACGGAAAAGGACTTCTTACCCATAGTTTTTAGTTTGATCAACAATGTTTGTTGATAGATAGAATATATTTAGTTGTTTCAGAGAAAAACATCTTTCTAAATTTATACGGATATACAATAACGACGGACGCCAAGTGATGGCTTATCACTAATGTCCGTTTAGCTATAACAAAATGTAGTGGTATTGTTCAAGATCAAGTAACACATTCAAATAAATTGTATTGGTTATGTATTGCAATAAAGGATACTTTATCATTTTTGTTGTTGCACTAGTATATTTACTACTTACCAATTTTCTATTGATAAAAACAGATTGCAATCCTTTTTTTGTATTTCTAAAATAATAACGTAAACGGATAAAACTTTCATTTACTGTAAAACTGACAAGTTCGTAATTCTTAATTACACAAAAATACCAATATCTCACCGTCATCGTAATTTGAAATGATAATATATCAGATTCTTTAAACGAAAAAGATACATCTTTTTGAGACAAACAGTAGTTTTTGAAAATCCGCTGCATGGCAATTCAGTTCTTCTTTGATATTATGTATTAGCATAAATATTTGACTTTCTGATCCATGTTTCGGTATAGATTCAAACTGTTCAGATATATCTTGAATCTTTTGTCTTCGATCACATATCTTTTCAAGGTTATCATTTGCTTCATTTGAGAGGTCTTTATGAATTGTGTCTATTTCAGACATTAAAAGAGGGACGAAAGATACCAAAGGGACAGTCAAACTCAATAATCGAAAATAAACTGACAACGCCATGGCTTAAAATGAAAAACAAACAATAGTACACATGACACGACACAACATATAAAACTAAAGAATAAACAACGCGAACCCCAAAAGCTGCTTCGATTTCCTCAAAACATTTTTGCAGTCGTGCTTTAAATTGCTTTACTTCTTCCTGAACTGACAGCTGATAATATTTGTTCTTACATTGCTCATTTTATCTTCCAGCTGGTTTACTGCGGAATTAAGGGAAGTGGTATCTTTGACAATTTCTTCATAAATTGTTGAACTGTTGACCCTTTTGCAGATACTTCAATTGGAAGTAACTATTTACAAAAGCGATAAGCGCTAGCCATAACGACAGCACATTGCATCGTGATCGGTGAATTTGTTTTATTCTAAAACCATATCGGAATGAACTTTGCAGGATTTATTAACAACCAATGGTTTCCTTCAATGATGTTAAAACTTAATATGTTTTAATAAAAATAAAAAAGTTTTAGTTGTTTTTCTCTCGTCCATATGTTCACAAACCTAACAAAATATTTTCTGTATTTTATTGAACCCTGACAAATTACACGTCTGGCTTTTATTGCTTTATTTAGGAACAAACTACATATAATAATCTTTTAAAGATTAAGTTTTTTTTTGTTTGCATCATTTGCATGCTTTGTGTTTTAATTTATATATACATCAGATGAGGTATGTGATAAACGTTAATAAAACTCCATGACGCAAGCTAATGAATACCCTCACGATTGTAATATATAGTTTTAATTTTAGACAAGTGTATAAACATGTATATGTTAATATATCAGTTGTCCCTAGATTATAAAAGTTTTGAATATAAATTTTTAATAGAAACAATCTCACAAAAATAATATCCGTCACATAATTAAAGTATTTTTTTATGAATAAGTCCTAAATGGGTTGTCCTGCTTTTCTGATAATTAAATATGAGATGAACATTGACCTGTTGATATTTTGTTACCCTGGCGGTTTTGTTAAAACTAATGAATTGTTTGAGATATACAGAAAAGGGCTTTTTACCCATCAATTTTATTTTGATCGATCAACAATGATTCAAAACAAACCGGACATAGCTATATAATATAGTTAATTGCTACCTGAGTTTGCTATTAATAAGTATTGCAATGTGCATTGTTATTAAAAGTGATATCAGTATTTAGTTCAAATATAATCTTAAATCAATCCTAATTCTATCTTATTTTTGAGATATAGTTTTAGTCATTCAACTGTGACGTCATTTTTGTGCTGTTTCAGAATTTCAAATGTGACGTAATTTTTGTGCATTTTTTTCACCACTTCGTATGTGACGTCATTTTTTCACTTTTTGCGTTGGGGCCTTGAATCAGTCGGATGTGTCTATTTTTTGTGTTGGTTTATGTAATGAATTGTTTTCTGTAATTAGTTAATACTTCAGTTTTATCATGAATATCTTTTATATTCATTTGATAAAATTTACTGTTTGCAATAGCATAAATTGTTCGAAATGATAAGGATGTTCTTATCCCAAGCAGAAAACCCTATCCGTATTTGGTACAACCTTTTTGAACTTTTGATCCTTAGTGCTGTACAACTTTGTACTTGTTTTGACTTTCGAACTTTTTTATCTGGGCGTCACTGGTAAGTCTTGTGTGCACCAGGCGTGTTTCTGGCGTATTGAATTTTAAACCTGATGTCTTTTGTTAGCTATTGTTCATGTGTTTCTTTGTCTAATATGTTGTCCTATTTATTTGTATTGTAGTCCTGTAATATTATGTTGTCATGTTAATGTTATATTTAAAATTGCCATTAAAGTGCGAGGTTTGGCATGCCACAAAACCAGGTTCAACCCACCATTTTTTTTCTTTAAAAATGTCCTGTACCAAGTCAGGAATATGGCCATTGTTATATTATAGTTCGTTTCTGTGTGTGTTACATTTTTACGTTGTGTTTCCATTGTGTCGTTTGTTTTCTCTTATATTTGAGTGTGAATTCACATTCCTATAAGACGTGTCACGGTACTTTTCTATCACAAATTCATGTATTTGGTTTTGATATTATATTTGTTATTCTTATCGGATTTTGTCTAATGCTTAGCCTGTTTCTTTTTGTGTTACATTTTAATGCTGTGTCGTTGTTCTCCTCTTATATTTAATGCGTTTCTCTCAGTTTCGTTTGTTATCCCGATTTTGTTTTTTGTCCATCCATGGATTTACGAGTTTTGAACAGCGGTATATTGCCTTTATTTGTTGGTAGATGAAATAAACATAATTGTTTCAGGGAAAAATACCTTTTAAATTTATGAAGACAGATGACGGACGGACAACGACGAAAGACTCAAAGTGATAGCTAAAGCACCAATGACAGTTTAGCTTTGACAAAATGCAGTGGTGTCGTTGAAAGTCAAGTTAAACATTCCAACAAACTGTTAGGGTTATGACAATAAAAGACACTATTATCATGAATTTTTATCATATATTTTTCTTCTTACTACTTTTTTATGGCCAAAAGAAGATAATTTGAAATACTTCTTTTTAATTTCTAGAATACTAACGTACACGAACATAACTTTCATTCCCTATAAAACTAACAAGTCTGTGATTTCTAATTACACAAAAATACCAAGAGCTCACCGGCAGAGAAATTCGAAACGTAAAGTTTAGACAAATCTTTACTGAAAGCGAAACCATATGGTTTATTAAGTCCATCTTTTGTTGTCAATATAGTTTTAATAGATTTATCTTTAAATGAAAACAGCTTAAGATTTGATGCTTGGTATTCCAGAAAATATACATTTTCTATTCTGTCGCCTTTTACAGCAATCACGCCTTGAGTATCTTCAGCAGAGACAGACGTAACTGTTCCATCTAATCCAATGTATTTCAATTTAGATTTTCCTATTAGATCAGCCTGAGCATAGTAAAGTTTATGTTTTTGTCCAACTGATAAGGAGTGAACTGCGCTTCCTCCTACATCCAGTGTCTTCTTTAAGTCACCTGTTTTGCCTATAATGTATATTATGCCAAAACCACCTACAGCAATTTGGTCGTCAATAATAGCAATACCATAACAAGGGTATGGTACTTTTATCAGTTGTCCCTTCTTCATTGCAACTATATCTATCGTCTGAACGGACTGTATTTCTGGTAGTGTGATCCATGCTGTATTCTTGTCTTCTTCCATAGCTATCCCCCACTGAAGCCCGTCCATTTGAATTGTTGCCAATTGTTTGCCTTTGTCAGACATAACAAATAAACTGGAACCAGCATAATTACACAGGAACAATCTATTGTCTTTTGTGACACCAATGCCGACAATGCTTGCACCAGCTACTTTGAATTTCATATCTAGCTGAAACTGTGTTGGGAGTTTTCCCTGTTGCTGGATGAGTTGTGCTTGCTGGACCTTCAAGAGTTTGTATTGAATATCAATTGAAGCCTCTTTGATTTCAACTGAACCAAATGATTTCAAAACGGACAATAAATCAGATTCTTTAAACGAAAGAGATACATCTTTTTGAGACGACAGTAGTTTTTGAAAATTATTCGCACTGTAGTTCAGTTCTTCTTTGGTATTATTTATCAGCATAAATATTTGACTTTCAGATCCATGGTTCGATACAGATTCAAACTGTTCAGAAACAAGTTGTATCTTTTTTCTTTGATCACATATCTTTTCAAGGTTGTCGTTTGCTTCATTTGAGAGGTCTGTATGAACTTGATCTATTTCAGACATTAAAGCTGCTTCAATATCTTCAATGCGTTTTAGCAATCGTGCTTTGAAGTTTTTAACGTCTTGCTTAACAGTCAGTTTATTATCTTTAAGACTAACAATTGACTTTTTCTTTTTATCTTCCAGTTCTTTCACCGCGGAACTTAGTGTAGTGACATCCTTGGCCATTTCTTCAAACACTGCTGAATCTTTGACCCCTTTCGCAAATACTTCAATCGGCAGTAACTTTTCACACGAGCGATGGGCGCTAGCCATACATGAACGACAGCACATTGTATCATGGTCGGTGCAAAAATATTCTAAAACCATATCGGGATGAACCCTGCAGGATTTATTGACAACCAATGGTTTCCCTTCAATGACGTTAATATCTATTACATGATGGGTATTAAATGTTTTAATGCTTCCGTGAAAATCTACACAGTCTGAACACATGGCATCCTCACAGTCTGTACAGTACTTTACAGCTTCGGTGGATCTACTTCGTCTGGAACAGGTTCCACAAAACATGTTCGGACGTTTTGACGCCATATCCTTGAAAAGACAAAAAAACAATTAGTGTAATTGTCTTTCAAAGGAGCGCCTTTAATATCTACCCTCTACAAATCGGTTATTGTTGACATCGGGTATATATTAAGACCAAACAGAAAGTACATGTATGTGTGTTTACTGTCACATGCTGAAAAAAAAACAGGGAAGGTAGGTAGGAATTTTTTTCTGTTTTTTTTTTCTTATTTTATTTTATACATTGATTCTATGGGAGCAACTTTGTGACTTTATTAGTGCTTAATCAAAAATGGCAAAAAATACTTTAGGGTAGAGTATACACATAAGGGTAGGTAGGGGTACAGTTAACACACATACAATATTTTGGCTTACAATTCGTAAATTTTGTTGAAGAAGATAATCATCCGCTAAAATTTCAAATGTTTTTATTAGTAATTGTTTGAAATTTGAAAAAAAAACGTAATTCTTTAATGATTAAAATACTCATCAGACTATAAATATGTACTATGCTGTTGAGTAATTAGACATTTCGTGTATATCAGATACATGGTATTGTATGATTAAAACTGTGTGAAGACGTAAGCAAATTTCATCATCTAGATTCTTATTATTTACATATCACACATACGACACATTTAAATTTAAACAAATATCCGGTATAGTGAGAATTGGGATAAATATATCATTCAACTTCAATTCTTACTCTAACTGCATGTAGGTCATGCATGGCGTTGATCCGCCGAAATTCCGATTCATCAGTGGACATTCAGTTTACCGATCAAATCACCAAATGGTGGATTAAAACCACTGGTTAACTAGGATTTAAAAAAATTGACAGAGGAAGGCTAACCACCTCAACGTATGGTTGAGTTTAATAAAGAAATGAGTCTTTTATCACAACCAAATATTTTCAATTCACTCATATATCTTTAAAAAAATAATGCAATGAACGAATGCATTTGCACCTCTTACAGTTTCTGATTGCATACAAAACGTTTCAAGCTAAAAATGATTTAAAATCGTCATTTAAGGATATACTTAGGTGAGGTTTAGGAATATGTGTGAGTAGTTTGAACTGCTATATTTGTTTGCTGAAGGTACAGGGTAAAATATTTTGCCCCATATCACCCATTTGTATTGTCAAATGAGACTCTTCAATAGCTTACAAAAGGTCTATTAATACCAAATTTAAGCAGATTATAGATTTCTTTTCTATCGATTTGAGAACCACATAATACCAATGCAAACAAAAGATAAAAGTCCAAGTCTGCCTTTTCCCGCAATTCCTTTGGTTTATAAGTGTTTCTTGTTTCTAGATTTTTATATAGATTAATTGATTTAAGCCAGTTCAACTGATATTTTAAAGTGTGTCTTTCTAGGTTGTGATGTTACACTATTGTTTCAGAATGGGTTGAGGGGTTTGGTACCATTTAAACGTTTAAACCCGCTGCAATTGTCTCCACTTGTCCTAAGTCAAGAACCTGAGGTTTAGTAGCTGTCGTTTGTTGATGTAGTTCATACGTATTTCTCGTTTCTTGTTTTTGTATGCATTAGACCGTTGGTTTTTCCGTTCAAATGGTTTTACACTAGTAATTCGTTGGGTCCCTTTATAGGTTGCTGTTTGATGTGGCCCAAGGCTCTGTGTTCATACCGAACTTTGACATATAAAGGTTTACTTTTATAAGTTATGACTTAGATGGAGAGGTATCTCATTGGCACTCAAACCACATTTTCTCAATATATTTTTTTTAAATTAAATATCTCGAAACGGAGTTCCTTTAACTTTCAATATCTTATCTTATTTTAACTAAATGCTGTTCTAACTTACAGTATCAAATTTAAATTCTTGATCTTTTTTTAATTTCACTCTAGTATATCATTAAGAACAAGAACTCCTTTAGATCAGGTAGATATAAATATTTACCACGACTGGAAACGTTTTATATGGTTTCAAGATATGAGACAAATACCTATATATAACTAACAAACTTATGGTAACGCATGAATAATATTTAAATACAATTATTATCAGTCTATCATCTCACTAATTAATTTCTGATTTCTTTTCAAAAATAACTAAATGAAATATAGTTTTACGATTATACGTTATGGATTCGTAACGAATGTAAAAAAGGTTCACATATGACTTTGGTTACATATACAATATATGTACATTGTCGGAAAATATAAAATTTATGTGTACGAGCTTTCGAAACAGGATGAAAAGCGAGGCTATGTAGAGTTTTTCTCCTGTTTCGTAGCGAGTACAGATCAATTTTGTATTTTCCGACAATGTAGATATTTTGTTTTTATCCTACAATTTACATCCGGTACTTCAGGTTAGCTGTTTAAATGGAAATCATTGCTTTTTATTTTTCAAAAAAATCAATATAGTTGAAACATGGACCGCGAAGAGAATCCCAAAATGAACTGTTACCCAGAAAAAAAATATCCGCCTTACCGCTTGCTCAACGTCGAAGCGGGTAACAGGAGACTTTATTTGTACATCATCATCAGTGTACAAATAAAGCAAAAAATTATTTGTATACCTGTTATTTGTACAATATAAGTCTGATTGCAGGATAAAACATATTAATGCATTTGTACAATATGCTATTTCGCATTATCATCAACAAAAGATCGTTTCATGACACTTTGATGATAAATTAAGTGAGTTTGTATTTCAAATGGTTCTTAGTTTAGGAAAAAGTAAAATCACAAAAATACTGAACTTAGAGGAAAATCGATTCGGAAAGTCCATAATCACATGTCAAAATCAAATAACAAAACGCATAAAAAACGAATGGACAAGAACTGTCATATTCCTGACTTGGTACAGGCATTTTCAAATGTAGAAAATGGTGGATTTAACCTGGTTCTATAGCGCTAACCCTCTCACTTTAATGACAGTCTCATCAAATTCCGTTATATTTATATTTAATAGATTAAAATAGTTAAGAGACGATGGACAGAAACTGAGTATTACCAATGCGTATATTTATATAATTGCAAAATCTTTTGAATTCATGTCTTCATGTTTGTTCATTCATGAATACATACTCTGGTCGATTAATTAAAAAACATTGTTGGGTTATAACTTAACCATTACCGGATAGATATCTATAATAAGTTAATGTCAAAGGAACCTTAAATATACACACCATATTTAAGGTAAAATGAAGAAATTAAGCTAATAGTATATTTTTTTTCGATCAACCGGACATTTAGTTTGAAAGATCGTTCAACGTTTTGTGAATTATCTATTGCATCACAAGTACGACCATTTGCTAATACGGAAATATTAAATAAACCCCATATTTAAAAAGGTGTAATTCTTGTTGAAAAAGCGCAAATGAGAGAAACTAAATTGCAGGTGTGTCACAGAAGGCGTCGCATTGATAAGACAGACACATTTAAATTGGAGATATAGGCTGTGAATGGTTTTTTACTACTATTAGAACGAATACATAAGCATGATAAGGACATTATAGCAGATTATTAAGCCTAGATGTAACATTTCGTTTCAAACAATTTTCTCGACGCGTAACTGATGTTTGGAATAATTTACAAGTGAATGGAATTGCTTCTAAAACTTTTAAAGTAATTAAAATAAACATAGATCGCCATTGGGAGACAGTGTTGCACCAGTGACTAATACGACACAATTAACTATTATTGTACAAGGAAGTATATCCTGATTAACAGTCTCGTTTATTTACGTCTTTTTCTTAACATATTTCCTAACGATTCCAGACTTTTCCTTACGTGTGGTTATTTTACTTGATATTTGTAAATTATACACTTATAAAGTTAGTTAATTAAGCACAATTTACCTTAATGTCCTAATCAAAATTATCACAGAACGCCCATGAATTCAGTTGAGCGAGAAAAGGGTAGATAACTACTTAAAATATGTTCTACCTGTACGTAACTCTACTGTGGTTTGCATATCAGAAACCTTGTTCTAGTTTATCTATAGTTGCTATCTATGTTGAATAATTATTCAGAATCGTAAAAAGCATAATCTGTTAAAAGGGGCACTAGCTACGAGATATACATGTATAGTCTAGTGAATGATTCGATCTCATTAAATCCTTATTTATGTGAAGTTCAATTTAATGCCACAGCTATAAATTGAAATCGCACGTATTGTCCATGTACTTGTTATTTAAAGGACAACAGAATGTCAACATTGAAAGTGAAACAAAGATAAATCATTTAATCGACCGATTCGATCCACAAAATATCAATTTTTACAGGTAAAAACGATGAGAAACACACATTTTATATCTATAATTTAAAATTCAACACACCTATAAAAACCAATTGCACAATTCACTTAATCTATTTATGTCTATATTTATGTTAACATCGCTTAAATATGGTCATCCGAAGTCAGCTTGATAGTTAATTAGATGGCGTCTAGACTAAAATGCACACGAAACGAAGCTACATACTATCGAGCTCATGTCCTGTAAATTGTTTATTTAAGAATTTTGATAGTTTAGATAAATGTTTTACATTGTTATAAATAAGATACGAGAATATGAATCAAATCGGTGACCATAAGGTTATCTGCTAGTTTTTTAGGCTTTTTCATTCTGCATTAAAGTTGTGTATAAAAATTTAAACCTAGGGTAATTTTAAATGCTTACTTTTCCCATACAGATGTCATAAACAGATACTTGATAAATGCATACTTTTAATTTTGTTAAGTGTCGACTTTGAAGGCGACTAATGTTTTGCAGTTTATCCTATAGTCTCATAATTCACAGGATTCTGTACCAGCAGGTCAAACATGTGGGCATTACGCAAATGCCATAACTAAAAGTAAGTTTTGGTATTTCGTCAAGGAGACAACAATCCAAGAACAAACGGCATAAAATAAAACCACAGACACAACGTCTTCATTAATAGACATTGCTAATTAGTACACGGTAAACTTCTGTTCTTAACAAGATTTGACATTGAGTCACCTTTAGGCATTTTAGTTCCGATAGGTTAGAAAAATGAGTCTTAGATATTGAAATACATTGATTCAGAGTGGCGGTCCAAGCGACATCAGTGTTCGGTCATATGACATAAGTGCGTTATCAACATGAAAATATTCTATCTGAAACTTAAGGTATACGGTACAGTAGAAGGGGTACATAATCTCTGGTCAAAGTGGCTCTTACAATGAAACATGGTTTCTTCTTTTGACTCGTATTTTTCTCGAATTCCCCTCTAAATTGATTACTAGTATATATTTTTGAATAGAGGTCGGTCATTTATAAACATATCAACCGTATCATATACGTTGACGTATACGCATCTGCAGATGTACCAAAAAAATAGTATGTGCTCACGAGAATATGACTATTAAACGTCGTGCTTTTTGTTTTATCTTATTGGAACCTGTTCAAAACAATTAAACACAAATTTCAATATTTCCGATAATGGTGTTTTGAAAAAATGGAAGATCTATTAACGACTTCAGCATGCTCTTAAAAAGGAGCGAATGTGACGCAGTGACTCGAATATCTTGCAAACTCCTTTTATAAAACACGTTAATCACTTTCAAAATCTTCCAATGAAGTAAACGGCATTAACATCATTCGAAATTGAAGCAAACAACATTCAAGACTTCAAGACATATTCCAACAATTATGTCAGCTACACTATTAAATACTAGCATTAGAAGTTAATCAGTTGCCCATCTGCATTATTGAAAGTATATACAATTAAATCTCTGGATCACAAGTCATAATATTTATTGGTAAATCCGTAGATGTATATACGTCAACGTATATGATACGGTTGAATCGTCTTTAAGGTGGCTCGGCCCTTTAACAATGCGCATATTTAACGCATGATTCTTACGACGAGTGCCTTGGAAACGGTCGCTTTAAGGGGTCTTTTTTTAAAATAGCTGTGACGACCTTGGAACGCGGGCGTGTATGAAAGCACCTTTGACGATGTAAACAAGTGAGACAAAACGTTCTTTAGAATAGGAAATACGAACGGTGAGAAATTCAAAGTGCTTTCTTCATTATTCGCATAAAAGTCTAAAAGGAGAGAAATATACATGATTTAAGCATAACATTAAAAAAAAAGAATATATATATAAATACTGACAACGTCACATGTATGACGTCGACGGAATTTGGTGCCGCGTCGCTGAATCAACGTTACGCACGCTGTTCCTACAACCCCTAGGATTTGTAACACAATCTTCGAAATTTCCTCCGCAAAACAAAATAAAAATGTTAGCAAACACGAACCAATATAAAACAAATTCAATATATGTTTTAAATTATGTTTTTATAGCTCTTGATCATATACCAAGTAATATCTAGTATATTTGAGGATTAAAATAACAAAGCTATGTGAAAAAAACGGATGTCCAACGTTACATTTATGAAAAACTGTTTTGACTCTTATGTATAGTGATCATATTTCTTATTCTCTGATCTTCCGGAAACTTGGCAGGAACAACGGTATGTGTCGGTTCTTTGTGGCGTTAAAGCCGTTATTTTGCCAAATTTCATTTGACTCGGTGGCCGCATATTAAGCTTGAATAAGAAAAATGTCCAAAGACGTTTTTCGGTAACTTAACGACTGAAAGTGAATTTAATAAGTAGATATAGCGGAAAACGAATAAAAAGAGTAAGACAATAACAACATCTACCAAAAGTACAAATATTTACCTCATTGTTCGTGAGTTCAAATATTGCAGATTTTATAAAATCTTCTCTACACAGTCGTTTTTCAAGCGGTAGTCATTTTGTCCAAGTTGATATTTCATTTTTCAAAGCAGTTAACGCGTATTTTTTAACTGATATTTCAATTAGTTATTTATAATTGATCAAAACAAAAGTTAGATACACGAAGAGTACAAAATGCCAAAATTCTTTTCTTATTAACTACATATTTGGGTCTTTAAGGAATAAATTTTTTCAACACATTACAAAACGGTAGCCATTTTGTCCAAACGTCGCTAATTTCCGACGTTACATGTCCTAAAGTTTCGATTAAATGTTCATGATAATTAAAACAAATCGTTTGGTGAAATTTGGAAAAAGATGTTGATGGCTGCCGAAAAAAAAAAAGAATAGTGCATGTTGCTACATGTATAGACTCCGACCGGGACATAGATTCGACACAGGTTAAATTTTGCAATTTTTATTGCTCGTTTATAGCTTTTATCGATTTATTTAAAAGAATCGTGAAAAGGGAAATTAAATCGCATTACATGAACTTCGTTCAACTTTTGCAAAGACAAATTGGAAACACCAAGACAATCCTCTAAATGTAAAATGCGAATTTTAATTTATGTTGCGGAAGGACTTCGAAATAGATCTTTTAAAGTAGTCTCTTCAGTAAGTAAGGCGCATTCACCAATTATATTAAAAGACTTAATACAAGTCCACGGAATGTTTTACCTTGCAATTTGTCCTGCTATTCATGTTATAACTGAAAGTTATTCCTGTACTACATGTACTAGCGAAGCCGGAACTTTTCGTCAATATTAACTTGTGCATGAAATTGAGGTAATTGAAAGACAAATCCAAAACAGCGACGAAAACCGTTTCATTGAATTAATAAAACCCGGAATTATATTAGCCGTTTTTACGTACAACTCAAGAGTAGATTACTTTATTTTAAAATGTATATCAGAATTTAAACAATTTAAGCAAGCAACTTTAGAAGACTTGGAAAATAATTCTCAAGCCAAGATTCAAGAAATTGAAGGGGTGTATTTCGACAAATTATGTGCCAAGAAAAATACAATTCTATTCAAATTAATCAAGGTTAAAAATGTTTCGATTTACTTGCAGAGTGTCAGATATATTTGTATTGGGGTTGAATAAAGATATAGAAATTTTACAATAACAGATGATATGCACCATGAAAGTTAAACATCCGATGATAAAAGTTTTGCACATTATTTATGGAAACCGTATGCATGTACTTCCGTCCAATTTTTCCTTCCTACATTACTTGCGACAGTAACCACTGCATTTTTAGGTGAAATAACTTAAAAGGTAAACATTATTAATTCGATTTCCACAACTTGAAGTAATTTATTATAAAGTGATATCACAAAAAGAACAGAACCAGAATCAACCAACAACATATAAAAAAAAACGAATAAAACTTGCAAAAATTCATCAAAGTCAAAAACACTCTTTGACGCCGCATTTTTAGTGTAACGTCGTGTTGTAGGAACATCGTGCACAACGTTTTCCAAAACGCATTCTCATTTTACACGGTCGCCCCTTGGGTCCGTTCGTACCATATTTTGAATTCACTTAAATACCGGTTGAATTAAATGATGTCTTGGAGAATTATTTTTGAAAATGTTTTGCCAATGACGCAATGATTAACTGTAAACAAATGATAGCGATGTAAACAACTGCATGTCATCGTACAGCTTGGAAAAACAGGTAAAACCCGTATAGTATGCTTTAAAGGCATCGGGGCAGGTTCATTTTCAAGCTATCCGTTTGGCGTTTTATAACAGTTTGTTTCTGTCATAAATCTCTTTAATACTTAAAATATCTTTATTTCCAAGTATTTTTAGGAGTTCATTCCAGAGTATGCGATATATTTTTCCACTGCAAAATTTTGATAACTATAGTTAAATATTTTTTTTTCTCCACAAAACAAATTTGAACATGACGATTTTCTAACAGACTTAATACTTGACAGGCACACCTAACAGCTTCATTTACAGATTTGTTTACCTTATCAAATAATGAGCACGAAAATCATCTGATAGATTTTCTCGTATCACAATTCCATGATTTCCGGAACACTAGAGTGACTAGACTAGGTCCGTATAATCTAAGACCTCGGGGCCAATGCTTTCTATTTTTATGATATTTTTCTATTACTTATTTTGCTAATTGTTATTTTATTGATTTGCATTTTCTGATGTACAAAAATGTATCTATCAATATGTCAACCGAGTTCATATTAAAAAAAGAAGGAAACATCATCATTAAAAAACTAAAATAATTGAATCAGAGCAAGTGTTATTATAATAGACTGATGGATCCAGCAACTTATTTCCCTAAAGTGATTATTTGTTTTCCTGCAGAAATTAAACGACACTTCAATAATTTGCTGTTTTCCGCCTTTTCATGAAGATGAAAATTGATCAATCGGGGTGGATCCAGCCATTTAAAAAGAGGGTTCCCAACCCAGGACAAAAAGGGGGTGTTCCAACTATATTTCCCTATTCAAAAGCATTGATCGTCCAAAAAGGGAGGTTCTAACCTCGGAATCCTCCCCTGGATCCACCACTGTCAAAAGTAACTGGGACTGGCCTAGTATTCCGACCTTATATATCGGTCTATGATATAATTCCTCAATACTGCATACTTTGCGGAGGACCGCAAAAGTTTGGGTTTCACCATGTCGGGATTTTGCTAGGACACACACCCGCAGCGTGCCGGGAAATTTTGGATTGTAATTTTAAAACTCCGCCCCGTACACAGGTATGCTATATTAGCCGGTGATGTTGGCAAACTTTAACTTCTATCTTAATTTTTGACATGCTTTTTTAAAAGGTAAGCTAATAAGGAAAGTTATTGATTAAAAAAATATAGTGGAGGGACTGACAATTTTGTTTGTGAACACTGATTTGATCTTACCGGGGCAATGAAATGTTTAACTAATTATTGATCTATGCCTGATGATAAAAAGGAAAGGATGTTTTTATTTATAATGTTGAATTTTAAATTTGAACTTTGGTGGATAGTTGTTTCAGGGGCGGATCCAGCCATTTTAAAAGGGGATCCAACTATATATGTCCCCTTTCAAATGCATTTATCGGCCAAAAAAAGGGGGTTTTAACCCCCGGACCCCCCCCCCCCCTTTTTGAAACCGCCAATGTTTTTCATTGGCAATCATACCACATCTGCTTATTCTCATATCGTATTGTTAACACAGAAATAGGACTAATCTAGCAGATGATCCCATGATTATAGAGGGTGTTGAAACAGCTGGATGTATACATACGAAGCCTCGTAAGGTAAAAAGGGGAAATTTTGCCAATACATGCACCAAGCATAACTGTCCATTCATTTTCTTATGGCAGTCCATATATCTAGCTCCTCTTACTTTGCATAATTTCATTATTGATACTTATCTGTATGTTATCATCCGTATTATGCTCAAGATGTATTTGCCAGCGACCATTCAATATGCACAAATTAAATTTTCATTATGTGCAATATATAAAAAAACGTAATTTCTGGGACTTTTATTTGTTTGACTATTGGTTTTTGGTAATTGTTGAAGTCCGTACGGGGACATAATTGTTATCTTCTATGTAAATTGGTCTCTGGTGAAGAGTTACCTCATACCCCATCTTCCTATTTTTATACCCCACGCAACGAAGTTGCGCAGGATATAATGTTTTTGACCCGTCCGTCCGTCCGTCTGTCCGTCAGTCTGTCAGTCCCGTTTCTTGTCATCACAACTCCTCTGAAACCGACCAACAGAATTTCATGAAACCTTTTTAGATAATAAGGACATACTATACAGATGTACATATCGACAGGAAATTACTATTCAATTTTTTTTCGAGGAGTTACGCCCTTTAAACTTATTTACTTTATTTCAATAGTTTATTTTACCATGTTATGTTGTTATGTAAAATCGCCGCGATATAGCCTTTTTGTGCTAATGCGGCGTAAAGCAACCAACAATCAATCAATCAATGTTATGTAAAATACTGTATGTTGTATCAATTATATATGTTATGTGTATATGCCCCCTGGGGACCTAATTTGGAAAATAAAATTTTATCTTATCTTATCTTATCTTATCTTATCTTATTTGCTTCAATATAATCTGCAAGTTTGTCATTGCAACTCCTCTCAAACCGCACAATAGAATTTTATGAAACCTTTTTAGATAAGGACATACTATGTAAATGTGCAAATTATTTTTTTCTAGGAGTTACGCCCCTTTGAATTAATTTGCTTCAATATACTACTGCAACAGTTTTTCATTGCAACTCCTCTCAAACTACACAACAGAATTTCATGAAAACTTTTTAGATAATAAGTTATAGATATTTCATATCTTTTGGACAGTTTTGTGGTGTATCGTAAATTATACCATAGCTTTTGTTGAAACCCCCGGCAATAACCTCACGAGACGAAGTCTAGTGAGGTTGTCGAGGGGTTTCAACAAAAACTATGGTATAATTTACGAAACAACACAAAACTTTCCAAAAAATATGAAATATCTGTTTTAACCTATTGCATCTTTCGCTGTTTAAAATTGTGTATTTCATATATTTTGTTTGTTTACTTCGAAATTATTTTAATAAGAATCTGTAAAATAACCATTTTCGGACCTTACACTTAAGGCTCCGCCTACTTTTTAAAACTAGCACGGGCTTCAGAAACAGCGGGTAATCAGTTTGAAAAGCTTTTTCGACAGCGATGGATGCATCTTTACATTGGTGACGAAAAAACTGATTTAGATGTTGACACAAGAAACTTCTAGTACAGATATCTGATATTTTTGAAGATTGCTGCAATCCCAAACTTACGTATAATTGAACTGCAAAGGGTAGGTTTTTTTAATTCTATTATTTGTTTTCAAAATGTTCGAAATGTTTTAATTTTTTTATATTAATTAATGATTTTGAGGAAATTCATTTCACAAGAATCTGTCTGACAGTTTGTATGAATTATTCCCCGTTTAACTTGAAACCAGAAGCCCATGAGGGAGGGTAGGAGGGGTCCTGATCCCGCAATCCCGGGCTTCAAAACACGAAATCTCGCGGTCCCGAAATTCGAAAAAAAGAATTCCCGGATCCCGAAAGGGTCAATCCAGAAATCCCGAGCTTAAAAACACCCGATCCCGGAGTCCCGATAAAGGTCCTACCCCCCCCCCCCCCCCTCGCCCATAGCGTACATTAATTAAACGGGATTTCAAAATGTTCACGATTAAATTCATTGACATGCGACGATATAATTTAAAAAAAAAAGAAATAGCTCATTTAGAGCTGGGAACAGTATATTTTTATTTTAAACCATATATATCCTGTTTAGAGTAAAACGCTATCTAATTTTGACGGTGAAACATAGAGTAGCCTCATTAAAAGTCTAGATGTCAGCAGTGTTTAATAAACCGGATGTGGATCAAACACTTTTAAAGTGGGGTGGGGGTATGGCAACAGAATTTCACTAAACTTTGTGGATAATAAGGACACACTATGTAGATGTGCATATCGACAGGAAATTATGATTCAATTTTTTTCTTAGTTATTTTGTTTCTCCAGTGACAATGTGAGACTGCCATCTTCAGTTATTCCAATATAATCAACCAATGTGCCCACACCCTATGTCGGACTCTGTAACAATCATCCCATAAACCAAGTATTTTGAAACATATTTAGATTTCAAGAAACAGACAATTCCATGAAAATGAGGTTAAGTTCAGATAAACCCTGCAAGACAGACATATTTGTTTTTCATTCATTATTTTGTACATAAATCACCCATTAGTTTTCTCATTTGAATTGTTTTAAATTGTTCATTTGTCATTTCAAGGCCTTTAAAACCAACTATGCAGAATCGGTTTTACTCATTGTTGAAGTCCGTTTGGTGACCTACATGTATAGTTATTTCTGTGTTATTTGGTCTCTTGTGTCTCATTTACAATCATATCGCATCCTCTTATTTGATATTTTAATTGTCATAATACATTTAATAATCATTTCATACACCAAATATACATGAAGATGACCTATTGTTTACACAATATAGCATATTAAAAGAGGACTTACTGTTAACCAATGAACCATACAACTGATTATGTGGTCAATGACAATTGCCAGATAGATTGAAAATTGTAAAGTATTGCACGCAAATAGTGTATCTACTACATGTACCTTTTAGTATTTATTATTTTTGATTATATGTCCGACATGTTGACGACGGACAGTCAATGGTATACTATAATACATCCTGAAAACTGGCGTAAAAAAAGGCTCAACTAAATCAAATTTTTGAAACGTTATTGATTTTATTCCTCAAATGTCTAGGAGATCAAATTTATAAAACATTTATTAATATTGTTAATTTAACTAGTATACATGTAAGAATTGTTGCCATTTATACATCCTGTTAAAAATAAATGTACATGTACAATCATTAGCTGATCAGCTCTATATTTTCATTATTTTTATTCTCCTTCACTGTTTTTTTTTTAATAAGACTGAACATATATATATGATCTGTATTCATCATTGGGATTGGTAGGTGAAGTAGGTCCTTTTGATTGGATTTTTATTTTTTTAAGGATTTTGACATCACTAAAGCATATACATATAGTTCCAATTTATAGTTGATCTTAGCTCCTTCAGTGGATTGTGGCAACACATATTGCATATATACATGTAGAATGTTGTTCTTAAGTTTCAGCACTTTACACATAGTTTCCGGTTGCAAGACTAGATGATACTGGCTTCTCATGAAATTCTGTCAGTACTTTGCCAGTAGTTTCCAAGTAAAGTTGAACATACCAAGATCACTCCTTCCATTTGCATGTACATAAACAAATGAACCTGCAGCCTGAAATTAAATATTAGAGTAATTCTTTCAGAAAATCAGCAATTATTGACATTCAAAAGCATATAGATGTAAATTAGTTCACAATGGGGAATGTGTCCATGGGACACAGATGAGCAGCTGCTTGCATATAAAGAATAAAAAGAGTGACACCACCCAAATTTATACTTGATCTGAGCTTTGTTATAGTAAGCATTGCATTGCATATAAGTTTCAGAACAGTTGGATGAAACAAACTTGTGTTAAAGAAAGGAACAAAAAATCAGCAATTTTTCAATTTGTAAAGGGGAATAACTCTAAACGACCCCAACAAAAATTCAAACTGCATTTGTGTTTGTTGGTAATAAGCATATATATGCATTAATTGTGTTTTAGTTTCATAACATTGGTAGAGGCAAACTGAAGTTAGAGAACAGAAACCAAATTTGGTACGTCAAGCAAGTTTGATAAGACTGAAAATGCAAGGGTAAAATTTTATACCCCTGCCACTATGGTGTAAAAATAAAAATAATGAAGAATTTGTGGTGATGATAAATGAGCAAACAAAATATAATTACATGCACAACAAGTGTAAATAGTGACTTTGTTTCTATAGGTTGAATAAAGACTTCTTGCTGTGTTTGGGTGCCTTCAATTCTGAAATGCAGCCCAGTCCTCATGAAAACATTATGCTGAGGTTTTTGTACCCTGTTTGGAATATAGGATACATAAATTTTGTATTTATTAGAAAATACTATTCACAAAAATATAACCAAAAAACAAACCTGTGATAATAGTTATCAAAAGTACCAGGATTATAATTTTATACGCCAGACGCGCGTTTCGTCTACATAAGACTCATCAGTGACGCTCAGATCCAAATAGTTAAAAAGCCAAACAAATACAAAGTTGAAGAGCATTGAGGACCCAAAATTCCAAAAAGTTGTGCCAAATACGGCTAATGTATTCTACTCCTGGGGTAAGAAAATCCTTAGTTTTTCGAAAAATTCAAAGTTTTGTAAACAGAAAATTTATAAAAATGACCATATAATTGATATTCATGTCAATACTGCTTCTAATGGTACCAGGTTGCTTAAAATAAATCCAAAATGACCCCAAAACATTTTTTTGTGGAAAAAATGTAGTTTTATATACTAGCTATATGCAGTAGGTCAATTATATTTGGTGTATGGAAATATTCTATGATGTAAATAAACTCATAATAGATACCAGGACTAAATTTCGTATATACGCCAGACGCGCGTTTCGTCTACAAAAAACTCATCAGTGACGCTCGAATCCAAAAAAGTTAAAAAGGCCAAATAAAGTACGAAGTTAAAGAGCATTGAGGACCAAAATTCCTAAAAGTTTTGCTAAATCCAGCTAAGGTAATCTATGCCTGAGGTAGAAAAGCCTTTAAGTTAGTATTTCAAAAATTCAAAATTTTGTAAACAGTTAATTTATAAATATAACCATATCAATGATAATTCATGTCAGCACAAAAAGTGCTGACTACTGGACTGGTGATACCCTCGGAGAAATAAATCTCCACCAGCAGTGGCATCGACCCAGTGGTTGTAAATAAACTCATCATAGATACCAGGACTAAATTTTGTATATACGCCAGACGCGCGTTTCGTCTACAAAAGACTCACCAGTGACGCTCGAATCCAAAAAAGTTAAAAAGGCCAAATAAAGTACGAAGTTAAAGAGCATTGAGGACCAAAATTCCTAAAAGTTTTGCCAAATCCAGCTAAGGTAATCTATGCCTGAGGAAGAAAAGCCTTAAAGTTAGTATTTCAAAAATTCAAAATTTTGTAAACAGTTAATTTATAAAAATAACCATATCAATGATAATTCATGTCAGCACAAAAAGTGCTGACTACTGGGTTGGGGAAATAAATCTCCACCAGCAGTGGCATCGACCCAGTGGTTGTAAATAAACTCATCATAGATACCAGGACTAAATTTGTATATACGCCAGACGCGCGTTTCGTCTACAAAAGACTCATCAGCTATGTCAAAATCATGTTGTTATGACAGGCACTGTAAGAATATTGATCATTCAATTAAATGAGTCTATTTTAATCTGCATAATTGTGCAACACACAGTTTGATAATCAGGTTGAACAAAATTATCGATGTATTTCAAAATTTGAAATTTCATTTCACTGGCTACACCGAGAATACACCTAAAGTCTTGAAAAAAAAATAATTAAAAAAAAAACGAACAAAAACAAATGAAACAAGTTAGTTTCAAATATTGATGTTCTTTTAGATTTGTCCATGCCTTTATAATTGGTTTACTCTCTATATGTGTACAAATAAAGTCAAAATTGAAATACAAAAGAAATATCCTTATTAACGATATGATGTACAGAACTACTTGGAAAAGTTTCCAGATTTATGTGAAGTAAAGCTATGATCGGAATGCAGTAACATTATCACCAGGAAATTATTGCATTGAAATTATTTCTCATTTAAATTCATTTATATATAAAATAACCATATATTTTTTTAATGGTGTACAAAAGATATTCTTTGTCGAAACTTTATAGAATTATAAATATGGTACTATCTTATAATATTTAATAAAAATCATCAATTTTGAACTGTTAAGACAGTTTGCTTACAGTAAATTCTGTACTGTTAACCCAATCATTGACAACAGGCCATTTACGAAAACTACGTTACGGACATTTTTTCAGTCATTTTCCATAATAATGATGGGATGAATATTCAATGGATAACAATATTATTTCGTTGAATGCATTTAGATGAATGCTTCTTGTTACCAATAAAACACATTGAATGAAAACATTTGAATGAATTCATAAGGTCGAAATTGTTACGATTTCCGTGTACTTAATAGTGCTTTTAGAGTACGATAAATCATATTTAAGCGGCTCTATTTCTATCTTTAACTTCAGTGTAGCTTAAATAGATATAAAATCGTCCGAAATAAAGATCAAATCAAAGTAAAACATAGTTTTTGAGTTCTGTAGAATTCACCCCTTTCTAAATAAGGAATCGTATCGGAAAGTTGTAGAAAATCTTCCGAGTCGTGTCCGAAATTTTCACAGTCCAATTCACAATGAAACCCTTCCTTTGCTAAAAAGCAAAAAAAATATCCATTTATTGACACAGATGCGTAGTCTGTCATGTATTTATTACATAGAAACTATGTAGTTAAACACTTAAATGAAGATACAGTTGCATTGCCGCAGTGGGAAAACGAAAAGATAAAGTTTACAGAAGACTGGTCGATGAATATGAAAAAAATGAAAACATCCCATTTGAAAATACAAAATATCATAAGAGTTGCTATAAATATTTCAAAAGTAAGCACAACCTATCATCTTCTGTTTTGTCTGTACAAAGACTTTGTACTACATGTACCAATTCTACCGACCAGTCTCTTCTCATATGGCAACGAGCCCGGAGGGAAGCAGATCTACAACTCATTCTGATTTGTCTGTTTGCATATTTTGCAAATGTATAAAGCCTATAAGCAAGTTACACAACTTCATAAGGTATCCTCTGAGGAGCAAACTCAAGCTTTTTTTAGTGTTACTACATATATCTCCTGAAATGATCTGATCTACAAAATAACTCATGATAATTTTACTATTAAATCTTTATACCATCGAGCTTGCATCGCTAAATATTTGCTACAAAATTTGAAATCAGAAATTAAAGAGCTATTTAGTTCTGAACATAAAACAGCTTTTACTAACATTTCGACGATTAAAGATGACGTGCCTGTACACAAGGAAGTATTCTGGTTAACAACTTACTTGATCAGTGAACCGGGCTTAATTTCTGCCCGAGGATCGCCGCCGAGAAAACTACACAACATATGATCAGCTTCAACAAAAACTAAAAAACCATGGTCAATTTATAGTTACATGCGTACAGCTTCAACAAGGCCAAGGTGCATCCAATATTGTATACAGTAGCTCTATAATTTTGTCTTATGCCGTAATGACGGAAAATTACCCGTTTAAAATGATGCGATATACGGTCTGTCAAAATTAAAGATCTGAGCAGTGACTGCGAAACTGGTTGCAAGCACTTTATGCAGCTACTAGTATTTTACGGAAGCAGATATAGGGGTAGAGTTGTAATCCAATCACCTTATCCATTATCTAAAAACATTTCACTGGATTATTCAATTGAAATTATGCCATCTGCTTTAAAACATTTCTGTATTGTCTTAAGCTTTTAGATGATGACACATCTGCGGCAGTTGATAAAGCGTACGATATTCCTATTGACAAAGTTCTTAGATGTACAGCTTTAGTAGAATGTATATTATCTATAAATATTTTTTTTACTCTTTTTCATTTAGGTTTATCACTACAAATGCACCGTATTTATGGACACACCTTTGATAACTATCAACAAGTTTGACTGATCAGGAGATTAGAAACAATAAAAATGGGGCATCCATTCTACATGGCATTATTTTTCTTCTGGGGGTTAAAATTTTATCCAAGACAATTTCGACCTAACTACAGAAACAATAACAGATCTCCGTATGATTTTGGTTGGCTAAAAGGCAACATCGGTCCGGTATGTTGTCATTCGACTTTCTACAAGATTTGATCTGTTCACGCATTGGTATAGGTATAGGGGGAGGGTTGAGATTTCCAAAAACATATTTAACCCCACCGCAATTTTGCGCCTGTCCCAAGTCAGGAGCCTCTGGCCTTTCTTAGTTTTGTATAACTTTAATTTTAACTTCTTGAGTATATTTCGAAGCTTAGTATGACGTCCATTATCATTTCAAACTAGTACATTTTTGTGTAGGGGCCAGTTGAAGAACGCCTCCAGATTTGGGAGTTTCTTGCTGCATTGACGACCCATTGGTGGTTTTTGGCCGTTGCCTGCTTTTTAGCGCGTTGGTGTCTCTTTGACAAATCCCTCATGTCCATTCCAAATTTTTAATTCAATCTGTATATAGTAGATCTTGTGTCCGCTTTGAGCAAAACCTCTGCTGTACTGATATATGCCCATGCCAAGGAAGTTGTCTTTGTATGGATATGTTGACCGATAAGAATGATGAGATTACAAGTTTAAATGAAGCTATAATATTCCGATATCGCAATATTCCGACACCTAAATGGTCCAAAATTCCATTGGTCCGACGTTTCGATCATTTAGGTTATACGCTAACGGGATTTTAACATCAGAAAGCCAAATAAAAGGTTCAATATTAGGATAGCCCTGTCATCCGTTTGAAGTGGTGAAACAAGATAAAAAATAAAGTAATACTTAGTGCCAAAGTAGCCGAACGTCATCACTAGCGTAATTTAAAAAGAGTACAAACTACTTTGTCAAGTGTTGTTTGATTAATTATATATCTCAAGATACACGGCGGCCGACTGAAGTAAAACTAAACACAGTTTGACGTACAATGAGTGATCATGTTTTCCTTGTGATGTTTTATATTAAAACTATCAATTTGTTGATATAAATATACTAGTAGCACTTACTCATTTTAGTTATGTTTGTTAGTACTCTTATCATATCTGATTTAGTGATGTACGAGTTGTTAATGTCTGTGTCATTTTGGTCTTTTGTGGATAGTTGTCTCATTGGCAATCATACCACATCTTCTTTTTTATATATCAATATATTGCACTACAATAATAAAAGAAAATCCGCTCTATGGTTGTCTGATCTTGAAGCGGTTGGCAGGCTTTCAAACTAACAGGAGACCATACGATTCCTCAATTTTAATGAACAGCTCATCATGGGACTTTTCTAAACAATTAAAAATACGTCATATGTTATATTTTCCTCTTGCTTCAAATATTTTGATTCGGATTATTTATATCAAATTTGCAGATATATGTTTGTAAATACTTACAATCAAATGATATGGAGGTATTATAAGATTTAGATAATGCAATGGCGACTACAGATACATTTGTGTGACTTAAATGGTTGATTTTCAAAGACTCCGAAAGAAAACGTTATGTAACATGTGTTACCGTTTAAATCAACCAAAATTAATTAATATTATGATAGAAATATATTTTACCAACAGTAATACAGCATTCCTATAAAATTGTTTCGTTTTTGCATTTGTTTTGACTCAATTTTACAACTGGAAGTATCCGTGAATTGAAATTGCACCCATGACCTTTGACCTCGATTTAAAAAAAATTGCACCATAATTTCTTTTGACGACCGGGATATTTAGAAAGTACACATTCTTAGCTTTCTAGTGATATATAATTTAGCCGTGTGTTACGTAGGTGCATTAAAAATGTAAATTTGGCTCTCATATCACTCGCCTATAAGGAAATCCTGATAGAAGAAGCATGCACGCTCTAAAATATCGTATCAAATGGGAGATATATACTCCATATACTGACGGTGCTTGAAAGCTATGTTGTGTTTTATCTATTAATCATGTTTTTCTTTGTCTAATATGTTCTCCTATTAATTTGTATTGTAGTCCTGTAATATTATGTTGTCATTTCAATGTTATATTTAACTTTGCCATTAAAGTGCGAGGTTTGGCATGCCACAAAACCAGGTTCAACCCACCATTTTTTCCTTTAAAAATGTCCTGTACCAAATCAGGAATATGGCCATTGTTATATTATTGTTCGTTTCTGTGTGTGTTACATTTTAACGTTGCGTCGTTTGTTTTCTCTTATTTTTGAGTGTAATTTCACATTGCGATAAGAAGTGTCACGGTACTTGTCTATCCCAAATTCATGTATTTGGTTTTGATGTTATATTTTGAACAGCGGTATACTACTGTTACCTTTATTTAAAGACAAAATGTGGACCGAGTGTCATTGTTATTTTTCTTTGCTGTCTGAATATTAGCCAACCATCTCTAAGTCTTATTTACCATAAGAACAGTAGCATCTGCGACAAAATAGTTACATTTAATGACCAATGCTTTTTGTTATTCATTAATCATGTGTTTCTTTGTCTAATACGTTTTCCTATTTATTTGTATTTTAGTCCTGTAATATTATGTTGTCATTTCAATGTTATATTTAACAATGGCCATTAAAGTGCGAGGTTTGGCATGCCACAAAACCAGGTTCAACCCACCACTTTTATTCCCCTTTAAAAGTGTCCTGTACCAAGTCAGGAAGATGGCCATTGTTATATTATTGTTCGTTTCTGTGTGTGTTGCATTTTAACGTTGAGTCGTTTGTGTTTTCTCTTATTTTTGAGAAATTGAGCTAAGACGTGGCACGGTACTTGTCTATCCCAAATTCATGTATTTGGTTTTCATGTTATATTTGTTATTCTCGTGGTGTTTTGTCTGATGCTTGGTCCGTTTCTGTGTGTGTTACGTTTCGGTGTTATGTCGTTGTTCTCCTCTTATATTTAATGCGTTTCCCTCGGTTTTAGTTTGTTACCCCGATTTTGTTTTTTGTCCATGGAATTATGAGTTTTGAACAGCGGTATACTACTGTTGCCTTTATTTGTGTACTGTTGTTTGTCTTTTACTTTTGGCATCGTTCGTTTGTTTTTTCTATTTATGAGTGCCTCCTTCTTGCTACTTCACACCTGGGAAATCATCCCCTTTGTTGTAAAGTTTTGTTATTAACCGTCCATTCAAGATATAAGTAAAGACATGATACATATTCAATGGTATCCGTGACATGTTTTTTTTTTAAATTTCCACGGGATAGGTGCGTTTAACATATAGACACAAAACTTTGGATTATTTAGAGAGAATGCCGATTGCTTGCTGAAAAACAGGCCCTGCAGCCATAACAAATACATTGTATATGTGGTCAATACAAAAATAACACATGATGATGGAAGTTTCAAAGAATTTATTATTTAATCAGAACGGTTTTAACAAGAAATAGTATGACTCGTCATTTTCTTAAACAAGATATTTTGCATCAAGGTTTGCCATTCTTTTCTAATGAAAGAACGTTATGTTTGTGTATGTCTTTACCTTGTACGCGGGAATACTAGTATAAAGATAATAAAATCAAACATTTCATACAATTGCAAGTAGAAAACATCTTAGATTGTATGTATTTTAACAGATCTTTAGAATTTCTAATTTTAGATAAAATCATCATAAATATAGGATTCAAATTGTATACGGAAGATGCGTGTTGCGGCTAGAAAAGATTCGTCAGTGAAGCATTGAGAACAATAAAATATCACAGTTTATCGACATTGAATGTTGATACAATTGATGTTAATAGTTTTGAAATACGTTTGATAAAGCACTTGGCAGACCTAGCAACAACTTGTTGTTTCTAAAGATTTTGATCATTCGACCGAGACGTTCTGTGGGCAAATAAATACCTAGCGTACGTTCGTCCGAACATCTGTCCATCCGAAATGGTAAATGCTCTAACACTTACAGTTATTGCCAGTTTTTCTGTAGTTCGGACAATTTCGAAAATCAGTTCTAATGAATTATTTTTGTATAGAAATGATATAGAAAATTGCATTGTAAGCTCTGTCAATGAGTAATGTCCATTTAATAAAATCAACGGTACCAATTTTGTTGCACCAGATGCGCATTTCGACAAAATATGTCTCTTCAGTGATGCTCGTGGTGAGGGAAAGATGGTGATTGAATACTACAAAAACAATGACATGCTTCCTCAGTTTTGTATATATGTATAATTAACATTTAACTTCTTTAGAAAAGTCATTTTAAGTGATGTCAAGAGTACAGTTCTTGTCAGATATGTATGAAATATAACAAAGGTTTATATCAGCAAATGTCTTGGTCAAGGTCAGCGCTGATAATTTTTTTGTGCAGGAGCTGTGTGCCTCAAATATAAATTTTATGGAAAATTCCATCGTTAGCGCTCTCAAGTGAACAATTCTCGTCAGTTTTTTATGAAATTTATAACCAGTGGTTATTATTAGCAATGTTTTGGCTGAGTTCGAAAATCAACACTGATCAATTATAGTTACAGATTATATCCCTCAAAAAGGTATATTCTATATAAAATTGCATTTTGAGCGCTCTCATGTTTGCAATTCTATCCAGATACATGTATTTATAAAATGTATAAACATGTTTATAATGGCAATGTCATGGCGGGTTAGAAAATCAGCGCTGATCAATTGTTTTTACGGGAATGATATTTCTAAGAAATATAAAAATTCTATTTGGATTTGCAATGTAAGTGCTTTCAGGCGTACAATTCTTTCCAGATGTTTATGAAATTCAGATCAAAGGTTTATCACATCAATGTCAAGCATCATTTCCGAAATTCAGTGCGTATCAATAATTTGTTATACGTCTCCCTTAGAAATGCAATTTTTCAGACAATTGCATTGTAAGCTCTCTCTATTGTACAATACTTTCCAGATAAATATAAACAACGGTTTATGTTAGCAACATGAGCAATGTCATGACTGGGTTCGAAAATCAGCACTTATTACGTTATTTTACAGCAGTGTTTGTTTAAATGTAAAGTATATAGGAAATTACAATCTAAGTGCTTTCAAGTGTACATTTCTTTCCGTATTTTTTTTTAATTAAGATTACAGAATTATAACGCCAATGTCATGCAACAGTTCGAATATCATTGCTATCGATTATTATAGGAGTTGTATCTATTAGAAATGTTAATTATACATATATACAAAACTGAGGAAGCATGTCATTGTTTTTGTAGTATTCAATCACCATCTTTCCCTCACCACTTTCTCCTCAGAAAGGAAAACAAGTTTCATCTCCTAAATAAGTCATAATCCTGTTGTTCGTTTTTTGCTGTATACCATGTTTGTTTTTTTCGATTATAGTTTCTCGTTTGAATTGTACATTTGTTATATAGAGCTTTGCTATGCACAGTGTACAGTACGCTTTAGCATATTGTTGAAGGCCGAACGGTGACCTGTAGATGCCAATTTCAACGTCATTTGGTCTCCGGTGGAGAATTGTTTCATTGTTAATCACTGCATCTTCTTCTTGTCATATTTGTGTGAAGATATTATCTATCGTTCACAACTCTTCTTATCACATAAGCAACACGACGGGTGCCGCATGTGGAGCATGATCTGCTAACCCTTCCGGAGCACCTGATATCACCCCTAGTTTTTTTGGTGGGGTTCGTGTTGTTTATTCTTTAGTTTTCTATGTTGTGTCATGTGTGCTGTTGTTTGTTTGTCTTTTTCATTTTTAGTCATGGCGTTGTCAGTTTGTTTTAGATTTATGAGTTTGACTGTCCCTTTTGTATCTTTCGTTCCTCTTTTCTTACCTTACATCAGTGTTTTTTTTCGAAAGAGTATTACAATGTATCTATGACTGTTAAACAAATACTGAACAAAGTTTTTCTTTTTTGTTCAAAATGAAATATATGTAAACAGTGATATTTTTGTTACAGTTTTTACAGTTGTTTCACAATAAACAATCACAACACGCGTTACGCTGTACATATCACTTTGTATTAAATCTCCATCCAGTTTCTGATATCTTAGGAATAGCAGTGACGACTCCTTTTCCGAATGAAAGCAGCTCACAACTGTAAACCAAAATAAAACAATGTCTGAAACATATTCCTTGTTGTACAATGTATGTAAAACAAGAAACAAATTAAATCATACAAATGAAACAAGCCGAAAAACAGAAGTGAAATCAACAGAGCAAACACAAAAGAAAAGTAAAAAAAGAATGTAAAACTGCCTATGTACAATCTTATTTTGCTTTCTTGTGTATTGATAATCGGTTTCATTCTGTTTGAAATGTTAAAATTGAGAATGGAAATGTGTTAAATATATGTTAAACGTGTGTGTCGAAATGTTCAGTTAATAAAATATTAATAAAGTTGTGAAATAAACCTGAAAAGTGGAAATAATATAATTCTACCTGCTTTTTTCAAATCAGTTGTATATCGTATTGTGCATACAATTCAAATCAAGTGCTAGTTATAATACATACGTTTCGACAGCTATCACTATGTGTGTTATTCAAGTATGTGAAAGTAACCTTTATTAGGTTGATGACTATCAAAACAGAGAGGGAAGAGAAACCAAAGGAACATTAAAACTCATAAGTCGAAAATAAACTGACAACGCCACGGGTAAAAAAGAAAGAGACCAACAGACAAACAATAATTAAAAACATAACATCAAAAACTAAAGACTGAGCAAAACGAAACCTAACAAAAATTGAGGGTGATTTCAAGTGCTTTGGGAGGATGAGCAGATCCTGCTCCACATGTTATTTTAAAACTTGTGATCATTTTCAGATTCCAATAAAAAGCGCTTGTGGTGTGTATGTTGAGTCTAATAAGAAATGCGATATATTTTGCACATTTTTCTCTATATTGTTCTGGATATAATGAAAGTAAAATCACAGTACCTGTTATCGTTGTAGTTGAACCCCATACATTTTTCATCTGTCTTACAATGTATTGCACACATCGTTGCAGAAAGAATCATTACTGATTTATATATGTTAAGGTCAACTCTCTCGTTCGATATACTACAGTTTATGAAATGGTTAGATGCATTTCCATAAACTGCAAAAGAAATATGATTTGATTTTAAATATTTTTCAATCATAATTTAATATGAAACAACCATATGACAGCAACGACCTGAATGTTTCATTCTAATATGAGTCAGAACAAACAGTCCATGCCTTTTTTTTTATATACATGTATCCATAAAAGTAACCAAACCAAAACATTTTCCGAAACAGTAAAATAAACAAAATGAATGCAATCAATTATCATCTTCTTAACTATTACACACATATTCATCATATATTCTAAGGCAAGGAGTTTGTGTTTTGATTATTTGTGTTTTTGTGGTATGTGTATGAACGTGTGTATATATGGGAGGTAACGTTGTTTCATTTAAACAATTTAAAAAGTTACGTAGCCGTTAGATAGGGTTAAAGAACTCTTGTAGTTTATAATTAAGAAAAATAAGTACAAAATACATCATTGACATATAGATCTGTCATATAAATTTATTATTTATATTTTATGTATTTTTCTTGCATAATTACCGGTAGCGTGTATTATCCAGTCGCCTACAGTATTGTAACTGTTTAAAATTAACGCCAATACTTTTCACCGGAAACGGGTCTGGATCTACCCATTGACCAATAAGATCGTCTCCAATTACCGATCCTCGTCCATGTTTGATAATTCCTCCATCCCATCTCATCCAGAAATCTCCAACTTTCCCAACTTTTTGAACGATGACGAACGATTACAGTATTCCAAGTCGTTGTAAATGATTCGGGTAATAAATTATCATCAATGCGTCGTACCAGCTGTGTTTTTGTATTAGTATGTGCACCAAAATTAACATCGTAGAATGGCATGGCGCTATCCATAGTGGCAGAGCTTGATAAATATACATTTGCATCTCTGCTAGCCTTCACTTGAAATTTAAAAGAAGTGATTTTTGAACCCTCGATGCCATATTTTTCCAAATGCTTGATATAATCCAATATATCAGGCGTTTCACCGGAATGAAGTTGTCTTCCATTATCGGTGGTGGTAAATGAAAATTCAACTATCACACCTGAAAAACATATTCTTTATTTTACATTAATAATGATTACGGACTTTCCGTTTTGAATTTTTCCACAGTCGGCTCAACAAGAAATACGTAGGCCTAAGTTCTCCGAGGAAATACAAGTGATTCCACAGAAAGGGCCTGGCAATACAGTGAAACCAGCCATCAATGAGCTTAGGACTGTAATGGAGGTGAAGCACAATTTGAACACTATCCAAGAAGGGCTAAGGTTAGCCAAGGGTTCAAAAATACTGCCTCCCTACATGAGTGTTGATATGAAATTTACTCCAAGATTGATGGAGCATCCATCAAAAGAACATATCAAAGAGAAAGTTCGAGATATACAACAGTATCTAAAAACGGTTGCCTTATCACAACTGTCAGAAGCACTTGCTAAAGGCATTCGAGAAGTGTCGAAACAACTTGACGACATACTACAAGAAGCAGACACTAAGCTTCAAGAATCAGAAAAATACGACGAAAGAAGGGAACTTTTTAAAGCAGCACAATAATTAATTGAGGAGTACAGTAGTAAACTCCAGAGTTATAAAGACTCTCTGGCCAGGAAGCCAACTGTGGCTAAGCCAAAAGACAAGTTCAAAAAGAGATTTTAGTGGAATAAAGCAGGATTTTATGTGAACTTTAAATATTCCCGAGAAAGAAAATTTACAGTTACTAGTTTTTAGTATAGTTTTTAGTGCTTCATACAACTGTATAGTCGGACTTTATATGTGAACTTTCTTATTTGATGGATTTTTGCGTTTCGATTTTTGCGTTTCAATTATTTCTTTATAGTGTAGAATTTGTTGATTAAATGATAGATAATCTTTATGGAAGTATGTTATTATTCTCTAGTGGGCTGTCTTACTGCGCACGCATGTGTAGTTTAGATTTATCAGTTTTTATTGTTTCCTTCTCGGCAGTGATGTTCTTTATCAGCATGGGTAGCAGACGATTTAGAAAATCTTATAGATTAATAAATCGCAAGAGAAGGGTTAATTCAAAAACCCAAAGAAATAAGAGAACTCGAGCTGAGTTCAATAAGAAATTTATTCTTAATTTTACTAGAACAAAATTATCTAATGAAGAGATCCTCCTACTGAGTAAAGGAAATAAATTTGTTCCGAGCCCTAATATATTTCATGTCAGAAATAATATTATGGCAGATTTTAGAATTAGCCAGCAAAATGAGATGTAGTTTTTGTTATTCTAACACATCAGAAAATAAAGAACTCCATCCATTATACTTAAAAACAGGACATGTACCTCCAAGGTGCAACAATGCTCTTGAAAATTATATAACGGACACAATGCTGGCTATATCTAGCTTGGAGGTTAACTCATTTAAAGACAATTTGCCGAGAGTAGAACGTAAATCACTAGTTAAAATTTCTAATAATTCTGAGATTTATATTTCTAAAGCAGACAAAAATAATACTACAGTATTAATAGATAATAATAACTATACGAGAGCAGGAGAAAATCACCTACGTAGCATATACTACGTAGAACTTGAACAACCTAATACTGCATCTATTAGTAAAAAGATAGAAGAGATAATTAGGAAATTGTTTTCTCAAAAAGAAATAGATATGAAAACATATAATTTTCTGACACAGAGTCATAACCCAAAACATGGGCACATGTATTTTCTACCTAAAATCCACAAAATTAACCCAGAGGTAGTTAAAAATATCATTAAACAAGGTTTTAACCATTCAGATATTGAGGTTGCATATAGACCCATTGTCAACAAAAGCAATTCCCCAACTTGTAGAATTGAAAAATTCTTAGATCTAATTTTTAAACCTTTATTGAGGAAAGATCAATTTCTCATTCAAGACTTTAAAGATTTTATTGTAAAATTAGAGAAAGAAAAGATAGAAAACAAATGTTTTCTGATTGCCTATGATGTTACTTCGATGTATACAAACATGCAAATAAAAGATTTGCAAGAAACATTAGTCAACAGTTTAGAAAAAATTGACAAGCTATCATATAATTTTCAAATCCCCAATTTAGCAGATTTAGCTGAGCTAATTAAAATAGTATTAGAAAACAATGAATTTGAATTTAATGGACACATCTATAAACAGATAATAGGCGCCCCCATGAGAGGGATTTTATAGCCTACGTGCACAGAATGACATCTGGCCTCTATACTAAAGATGATATTAGATAAATTCCAGTACAGAACACACATTAAATTACACTGTCAATATAGACATGACGGCTTTATGGTCTTCACTGGTAATATGTTACAAATAGAGGATTTTTTTAGCATTGCTAATAAGATCGACAATCTGTTAAAATTTACATATGAAGTATCTGAAGAGTTAATGACCTACCTAGATTTAGAGGTTTATAAAGGTAATAGATTTCATATAAATGGAATCTTGGATGTCAAATCTCACATTTAAAAGACAGAAACTTAATATTTGCCACCTAATAGCTCTCATCCACAGAGTACCTTTAAAAGTATCACTGTGGGAGAAACTATACGGCACATTAGAAACAATAATAATGAAATCGATTTGAACAAGCACATAATTAACCTTTAACTAAAATTAGTAGACAGACAATATAATAAACGAATTACTAGAGATCCGATTTCAGATACTTGCAACAAAGTTAAACGTTGCCATACATTAACTAGAAAGACCATTAAGAAAAATATACCTTTGACTCTCATAACTAAATATAACCCAGCAGTTAAAGGGCTGGGTAGAGCATTAAGAAAGTCCTGGAATAATTTACAGTCAGATAAAATATGCAGACAAATCTTTAAAAAAGTGCCTATCATTGCGTATAAACGCAGCAGAAATCTTAAAGAATATTTTGCCGAAACCCGGCATTAGTTGGGAGACTTTTGAAAAGGGACCCAAGGTAGGCCACTTATAGAGTGAGCCAATCTAAAAAATCCCGAAACACCGTTATGTTCAAAGAATTAATACCCTAGGCAATCAGAAATAAAGAAAAACGGTGTAAAGTCTTGAGTTTAGCTATGTATTTGGTTGAGGGAACTCTTGTTTATAATTTTACATTTGGTGATGTTTGGGTCTATAATATTTGCCTACACGGTATGGATTTTGATCATTGTTGAAGGCGGTACAGTGACCCAAAGCTACCAAAATTAACGTCATTTGGGTAAATATTTATAAATAGAATAGCACAATTCTATGTGCAATTATGTTGGACATAATTCTGTTTTTTAATAATTGACTGAGCCTAATCATTTGTGCTATAAGAAGAGGAAAGACAGTACAATAAAGATGTAAAAGCTTTTAAGATATCAGAAGTTTGTAAAGAACTAAATTTCCAGAGCGATTAATCTATGAAAATCAGGACTGCTAAAGCCTCGTCTCTTTAAATTGTTGTCGCATCGGCATTATTTCCCATTTCCTTATTTTATCATACTCTTTTTGAAAACAAAATGTTGATATAAATCTACCAGTTTTAATTATTCGTCTAATTAATTATGTACCGGATACAGTAATACCCTCATACTTTTTTGTTAGTTTTTATTTTATACCTAAACTGGTTAAATGATTACAATTAACTCTGATGGTTTTCTCTTCAAATAAAAACGAGACAAAATATGCTGAATGTCTTGCATGGCATGAACATTTAAACATGTTAAACGAGACAAAATATACTGTCAGTTTTCCATGACATAACCAAGTTAATTTTCCAAATTGTTTGATCATTGAGAATGCAATAATCTGACATAACGTCAACACACAATAAACTACATCCACCTAAATGAAAATACTGATTTTGTGGGACAATACTTGGAGAATCATTCCTCTTGTACGATTTCGCTGAAATTGTTTTTACTAAATTAAATATCCTTTTCGCAAGACTGTTTGAACATGTTAAAGGAGGAAAACAGGTATCAAACTTAAGGTTAATTCTGTTTTATTATTGTGGTGTAGGTATATAAATATATTCTGAGAGCCGTGGTGTAGTGGCTAGTGCATCGGACTACTAACACAAAGGTTCCTGGTTCGATTCCCGGTCCTGGGAGAAAATTTCAGGGACTGAATTATCGGCTCTCCCATGACACCATTTGCGAGTATGGTCTTGAGAAAACGATGATAGTCCGTCGGAAGGGGACGATAAATGGCTGACCCGTGTTCAGAGAGAGCCATATCTCTTGCACGTAAAAGACACCCTTGTTGATTTCGAAAAAGAGCATGCTAATGCCGCTACAAGGCATCACTCGCACCCGCAAAGTGGAAAGGGATTAATATAAGTTGCAATAACTTGTTTCCCAATCCACTATAAATAAATACGTTTGAACTAAAATATATTCTGCTTGCTGATTTTAAAATTTGAAAAGAACATACATACATTGAAAAAAAAATCATTTTAGTGTGACCAATATGATTCATTGAGACTTTCCAATGTGTAACAATAGAGTTGACTAAAGATAGACTATTTCTATATAGGTTTATATTGAATAAAACACGAGCAAAAGACATACTTAAAATGTTTTCTTTGGAATAAACTCTACAAATGTACAAAAGTCTGAAAAGACCAATTTTTGTCTCAATTTGCATAAACAATTACTCGACATTCTGAATATGACTTGTGTCTTAATTTTTTTTGACAATTTCTGATTTATATTAGATATGTATGAAATTACTCGACAAATTCTCGACATTCTGAATATAGTCTTAAAATGTCTTGACAAATTCTCGACATTTGAATAATGTCTTGAAATTTCTCGACAGGTTCTCGACATTCTTTTTTCTTAGTATGGCTTGACATATTCTGAACATTTTGAATTGTGTCTAAATTTTACTTGAAAATTCTGAGTTATACAAATCATGACCAATATAAATGATATATTCTCTTTATAGAATATACTGTTATTTCAAGTTTAATACACTTATTACAACAAAACAAAAGTTGGGAATGTAAAGTTTTTTATATTTAAAAATTTGGATATATAAATATTTTTATAAATACAAATATCATGAATATGGGTATGACATTTAAAATATTAACAAATACAAATGTAAGAATGTTGATATAAAACAATTTAAACGTGGGCTTGTAAAAATTACAAAATAATGTTGTTTATAAATCTTATAAATAATTGCTAAATGATTGCAACCACTTATACTGTAGCGATATTGTATTGTTCATGCATACTATTCAATGTTAATATGGTAAATTAACAATTATTGTAACAAAATGAAGCTTTTTATATTAGCAATGTATTATTGTATCCTAATTCTTCTAAGTTTAGTTTAGTGATAGAGTGTAAAACAGCAAAAGAAAGTGTTTAAACTGTCAGGAATATGTCTATACACAATTCAGGCGAAATTTATACTGTTCAGATAGTGTCAAGACATCTTTAAGACCGTCACGAATGTGTCGAGATATATTCAGACAGCTTTAAGACTGTCAGGAATGTGTCAAGACATATTCAGACATTATAAAGAATGTCAAGAATATGTCAAGACTGATCGAGACAAATTTAAGACAGTCAATAATTTGACGTCACTACTAATCAAGGGACTTATCAGAAGATAAGAAAGTGTCGAGAAATTTTTAGACTATGTGAATACTGTCAAGACATATATCAAGAAAAATCAAGAACTTTATTAGACAAATTCAGACTTTATCAAGAATTGTTTTTAAATATTTCAGACAAAGAAAGAATGTCGAGTAAAATTCATGCAAGTTCAGATAAAAATTGGTCTTTTATGACTTTTGTAGTGAAAATTGAGAATGGAAATGAGGAATGTGTCATAGAGACAACAACCCAAGCAAAGAGCAGCAAAACGCCGTTCTTGGAATTTAATTTAATTTTCAATATCAGCGAGACAATTTAAAATTATAATAAAGATCATTATATTGATACATTATAAAACTTGGGCGACTAAGTCTAACACATTGTATCTTAAATTTCCAATGAATCGGATCAGTTTATTCAGGTATGAAATTAAGTCTTTATTTTTCTATTGTTCGAATAATCTGCCATCATATATTAATTTCCAATTCGATACAGTGATCAATATCACATATTTTTATTGCAAATGCTGTCTCTATGGTATCACGTTTACAATTAAGTACACTTTTCATATCTAATTATTTCAAATTTTAATTCCCCGAACTGTCATGTTTGCATTTTAAATCACGTAACGGAATGCTGATGCCTATCTCCTTAAACCGATTTTATGAACCTGCTTGCTTCTGCAACTGAAAATGATTACATATTTTGACAAACATATCTTCGGTTAAGTTTAGTTATTATAACTAAAACACATTTTAATGACCAGCGCACCACAGTATACCTAAACGAAATTCTGTGTACTTCAGACAAAACGATAGAAAGAAATATACAAAATTATTTTTTTTCTGCTGTATTCTTGATATAAATTCGTATACATACCGAGTCAATTTCAAACGCGAGTACTTTCTGAGGTTTTAATCCATTAGAAGGAGCCAAAGTTACATTGAAATTATAACATCGTTTTGTATATTTCTTTGCCTTCAATATGTTTTGTTATTTCAAAAAGTATTGTTAAACATTTTTTTTAAATTTTCGCGATGGTCCTGTTTTCGCTTTAGACGATGCTGAACAAGTAAAAAAAAAGGTAGTTCATCTGTCTTTATTTGTTCAGAAAGGAAAGTAATAAATTCTTTCATATGCCAAAACGTACAAAATCGACCCATCATCTCTCTAAAGGAAAATAAGATCAGAAAAAGAAGGAAAATTCGAAAGGATAAATACAAATACAACATTGTACAAATCATGTATGTGGATAATTGTCAATATTTATAACACAACATAATTATACTAACGGATCTATTTTGTGCGGGTTCATTTTAGTTTATGTGACGAGTTGATCACAAACAAATTGTTAAATATTTATTCATGTAATTGTTCATGTAGTATTTAATTGTGTTGCTAAGCATTTTGGTAACATTTAAAAAAAAATATGAAAAAAACTGTTTTAAAAGAAGTGAAAAATTAGAACAATGTACAAGGTTAAAGATATGCGGAAACGAGTAAAAATTAAAACCAAGAGCTACGTACATACATGTTCTAATCTGGAAAATGTAAACTTGTTCTAAATATGCGTTACCGAAAATGTAAAGTCTGGTAATGGTACTTACCAGAAAATGTGTTCAAGAAAGAAAGCAGATACAACAAACAGGTTTTGAAATATTTATCCATATAACTTTGTGATTAGAATGATAGCTTAATTTGGAGACTTAAACAAAATGTTATTTTAATCTCGTACTCAGCATGATGCTGTTTTGAAATATCTGTACGTTTTCAAATATTAATTTTTAGCGTAATGTGTCTATGTAAATCTTTATTAATATTACGGTTATAAAGTATAAAGTATGATAATTAGAGATCTGAATTATTAAACAGGGTAAACATAATTATTGATGTATTTAAAAAGTAGAATTTTAAATTCACTGGTTTCATCCTAAAGACATCTTTAGTCCTTGAAATGAAACATCAAAACAAATAAAATAATTCGAAGGTTTGTTTCCTGTGTATCTGATATAATTTAAAATATTTTGTCACATAAGCAGTTGAACGATCATCCTAGTATTGTAATTAATACGATATTCACGGACTTGTATAACCTATCATGAGTTCCTTGATAGAAGGTTGCTGCTCTCAAGGAAGCTATTAAACCAAGAGTTCCAATTGGTGAAGTTGAAAGCATCCCTTCGTAACTTTTACAGACGCCATCACGAGTTGGTTGACCGTTATAGAATAACCGTTTCACAGATGATATCGGATATGTTCCTTACGTCGTAACTACAATCCCCTTCCCTTTTTCTCGAATGTGAACTACCGAATAAGACTATTTACTGGGTTTGTAATAACATAGCAACACGACGGTTGCCACATGTGCAGCAGGATCTGCTTATCCTTTCGGAGTACCTGCGAATACCCCCAGGTTTTGGTGGGGTTCGTGTTGCTTAGTCTTTAGTTTTCTATGTTGTGTCTTGTGTACTATTATTTGTCTATTTGTCTTTTTTCCTTTATAGCCATGGCGTTGTCAGTTTATTTTCGAGCTATGAGTTTGACTGTCCCTCTGGTATCTTTGGCCCCTCTTTTGCAACCACTTTCATTAAAATCGAGTACATGTATATCTAGAAATATGAATTGATACATCTGATATGAAAAAATGACATGCCATGAATTTTTAATCATTTGCTTCAACATTAGAGAAAAATTCAAACAGTTCAATATTTTGATCATTTTATGTATTTTCTTATTGCCCGCGTCACACTGTCCCGATTTTTATATACGATGGACACCCGAATGCGAAAATTCTATGTTCGTACGAAGTTGGTCCCGATCTCGTTAAAATACCAAAATGTGACCGAAGCAAGTACGATGAATAACGAAGTCTATACGATGGTGCCGAAATTATATACGATAGCGAAAGATGGACATACGATGGTTAACCGAAGACGGATATTTAAGCTTCATATATCTCAGCCGAAGCCTACACGATGGATCACGAAGGCTACACAATGGATTACGAAGGCTACATGCTGGATTACGATGATGGCGCGATGGCCATACGATGTTTTAGACATCGTATACAGCTTACGATGCATTTAAATTATATGCCGAAGGCATCACGCGTGTTAAATTGTTTGATCAACATTGAATGTATATTATATTGTACATTTAATTTCTGTTTTAATCATAAGACGGAAGACCGTGGGCTTGAAGGGTTGAACTTGACTCCGGGTCTCTGCATATAATGCAACCAAAATCAGGGAGAGGGAGAGGAAGAAAAAGAGGGAGGGGCATGAGTCTAGCACAGGAAATTGGTTGCTCATGTTTTAACCTGCTGGTTCTAAAGACAATATTAAAGGTATTTCCATTTACTGAATGTTTTGGTTGATTTGTAAAAAAAATAGTTTATGTATCAAATATGCATATATAATTTACCATTTTCTGCATGTGTCATATACAAATATAGTGTCCATATTTGTCCCCAATATGTTACATACGAGGGGATGCCACGCTCTGCATTGCCTTGTTTGAACTGTAAAATGTGTGCACTAGTCTGAATAATCACCCATAATTATGCCCATGTTTACTGATCTATCTTAAAGGTAAGGTAATGGGTTCGTTGATCCCTTTTATTCAAAAAGAGTTCTTTCCAGGAGAATATCATAATAATATAGACAAAAAAAGGATGTGGGGAAAGCAACAAATGCAGCAAAATATGACATATAGAACATTGTAGAAAACAAAATGGTTATTGAGTAAACATTCGTGTGACAACAACTCAGACGATACATAAAAAATCAGAATAATGAAGAAAAAGTTGGTTTCCCTATATACGTGTACCTGCAGTGTTAGTTTACGAGGCGCGTTTATGATTTTTATTATGTTACTTGATATGAAAAATTGACAAAAAATAATATTTTACTTGTAAAGTAAATACTGAGCCTGTGATAGCTGCTCTTCTTGTTCCATTTGAATTAATAGAAACAACGCTGTCGCCTTTCTTGTTCTCATAGAATCATATGATATGAGCTCCATCTTTTGTGAACGTCTCTCTTAACTGTCGTATTAGACTGACCAGTGCATATCCTGCATGGCACTTTAAATGTATTTTAGCGCGAAAATTAACTTACATTTAGCTGGATTTATTGCCGTCGTAGTTCCATCTTTGCGCCTTCGTACTTGTATTCGATGGCAACACGACGGGATTACGAGGTCTTCACGAAGTCGTGTTGCCATCGTAAGACCTTCGGGTAGCTTCGTGATTCGTTCGTGTAGACATCGTAATGTCAAAACTGCCCGATGGAAACGATGGAAACACGAATGCAATACGATGTTCAAAGATGCATTCCCGGTTACATTACGATGATGAGGATGGTGATACAATCTCAATACGAACCCTCAACATCGGACGCACCTTCGGGGAATTTTTAACATGTTAAAAAATTAAGAACCCTTCCCGAAGTTGTCCCCGAAGGCTAGAAAATGTGGCCGATGGTTCTACGATGGTTAAAGATGGTACTACGAATAGTCCGATACAATCAGTCCCAATATTGAAAATTGCCATAATCGTGTTGCCATCGGCGTAAAAATCGGGACAGTGTGACACGGGCATAAGTAGAAGTTCAAATCGTTTTATCATATACTTTTGTATTCTATTAGAACTGTTAAACTTTGAAATAAATGGAATTATATATATCTTTTGTTTTGCATTACTTAAATAATATTTTCTTGTTAACTTAAACATGTTAAAAATTAGTTTATTTTCTAAAATACTTTGTTATGTTTTTCTACCATCGGGTGAATTTTCCGGAAATTGCCGATCGACGTCAAATTGCAAGGCGATAACATTACGGACAGGTATGCGATAATAACTGGAAGCAGTTGATACAATTTTCATATCAGCCTGCTAAGCACTTTTACGGAAAATATGGAATTTAAGTAAATTTAATGCTTTTATTATCATCATAATCATACTGTAAAAATTATGAGGTTTTTTACTGTAAATGTATGATAATAGCTGATATTCAACTGATTATAAAACTAGAAATACGACTTTTACATCGTAGATGCGTAAAAAGATATAAGAAGATGCGGTATGTGTGCTAATGAAACAACTCTCCATCTAAGTCATAATTTGTAAATTTTAAAGAAAAACCATTTAAGGTGAAAGTACGGAAAGCCAGGTTTCAGTATTCCATGCATGACTTTAAGAAAACGTTGAACTTGAAACCCATACTGGTACGTGTTTTGTAACCTTGTAATATTTATAAAAATCATATAAAATAAGTTAAAGAGCTATTGTAGTCATTGCAATACAGTTTACAGTAATTCAGGGGTTGACTGTCGTAAAACATAGTTTCGGTTCGATCTTTCGGATTCAAATGAATTTACGAGATTTAGCGTCTTAGTTGTTTACGCTTCCTGATTACCTGACTGCATGCTTTCGATTTATTTATATTACTATTGGTTTGGATCTGGTTTTCTGTATATTTTTGTATGATTTTGTCCAAAGCCTATTTTGTCTATTTTACATAGTTTTTATGTCATTTTAAAGAAAAGAAATGATTGCATTTCAACTTCATACTTACACATGCGGTTACGTTTTTGCTCAAACGAATTTATGGTTTAAAAATTCGTATGGTAGATCAACTTGGTCATGTGTTAGAGTAAGTCATTAGCTAGATACCTTTACGATATAAGGCTTAAGACTAACTATCCCTTAAAAAATTGCAAATGTATTGATTGACACTACTGATACAAAAATGTTTAGCACTACCTAAACATCTAAACACATAAGATCACCAAAGGTTTTAGTAGATACGTGGTACTCAATCGTGTCAATCTTACGGACTTTTGATTGTCTGATTGTAATTGCTTTATATCTCAATCTTTCTCTAAAATAATTTTATCATAACGATTGATTTTTCAACCCTATATTATATACCACCAATCTCCATGTAAAATTGGAAAACCGTCTAAAAGAAATAATAAAAAATGCTTGTCAATATAAAACTAGTAGCATACGCTATATATTTATTGATTTGGGATACCATACGTCATATTTTGTGACAAAAAGGTAAAACATGCTTCAGATACAAAGAGGAACAAGTGATCAGTATGCTAGAGTTTCTTATTGACAACATATTTGTTCAATTTGGAAATAGATTTTTTCACAATTTTTCGTCATTCCTATGGTAAGAGCTGTGCTTCTGATCTTGCAGACCTTTTTATATGACTCGGAGTTCCTTCAGACACTAGTCCATTACAAGAAGATCAACAAACATGATACATTTCCCTTATCTTGACTGTTGTATCCCATGTATTAACAATTTAACCTATAATGTCTGTTCGTTTTTCTCGCGCATACTAGTATAATGGAATTGGAGGTTTAACTAGCTATAAATCCAGGTTTAATCCACTATTTGCTACATTTACAGGAGGAAATGTCTGTACCAAGCTAGGAAAATGACAGTTATTTTCATCCATTTAATGTATTTGAGCTTTTGATTTTGCCATTTGATAGGGAAAGGACTTTCCGTTTTGAATTTTCCTGGGAATTCAGTATTTTTGCTATTTTACTTTTTCTAAAGGTTATGTCTGATTTATTTGATAGTTTTTGCTTTCCCTTTTGTTAGCCGTTTTGATTTTTTATGCAATAAATGGTCTTGTTAAAAACAAAAACTAATATAGACTTATTCACTTGCTGTAGTTTTTTTCTTTTTCTTTCGATTTCAATTTTTGTTAACACATATTGTCCCAGATTTTTTTGGCTATGCTGTTTACTACTTAAACATACCATTTCCCGATACCTATTATTGTAACTGTTCTATGATGAACATGTGTTTACTTAAATGATGTATGAGAAACCAGTATGAGAAGCAAAAACGAAAATATTTTTTTTTTAAATATGATTCCAAGGAATTTCGCATTATTAAATTATTCATCTAACGTCAAATCTCATCAAATAGTTGCTTATGTTGAAAATATTTTTCAAAACATTCAAATCCAGTTTCCTTTCTTTTATTATTACATAATTTTTCTTATTCTATTGAAAGTCATGTAATGATAGTACTAACCTCTCCTCTTCCCCTTTTAATCTATATTACCCTTCATGCACTGTATTCTGATATTTTTCATCGACCTCAGATTAAATGATATTTGTATTTGTATCCATCTGATGAGTTGAGCCTTTTTCAGATGATTTTTGTAGTTCGTTCTTATGTTGTACTGTTAAACCATTGTCCCAGGTTAGGGGAAAGGTTGGGATCCCGCTAACATGTTTAACCCCGCCACATTCTGTATGTATGTGCCTGTCCCAAGTCAGGAGCCTGTAATTCAGTGGTTGTCGTTTGTTTATGTGTTACACATTTGTTTTTCGTTCATGTTTCGTTCATTTTTTGTACATGAATTAGGCCGTTAGTTTTCTCGTTTAAATTGTTTTATATTGTCATTTCGGGACCCTTTATAGCTGATTATGCGGTATAGGCTTTGCTCATTTTTGAAGGCCGTACGGTGACCTATATTTGTTAATTTTTGTGTCATTTAGTCTCTTGTGGATAGTTGTCTCATTGGCAATCAAACCACATCTTCTTTTTATAAGCTTGCCAATTATTGATAAATGAACTGATTGATATTTTAGTTTTAGATATATGATTTTTTTATAAGTTGTTGTTGGCGTGGAACTGCTAACGTACTAAAAGTTCAATAATGATATGTGTCCTGCCGTCCTGTCCTCCCCCTGACGTCTTGACCGTTTTCCTGTGCGCCCTTGACATCGATTTCAGAGCGTTCCTTTTCTGTTTCATTTTTTATCCGGCATTTCCAGCAGCAACTGTTTCCTTATCGCAGCATCTTTACAAGTGCCGATTGAGGAATGTGCTAGCGCCGCTTGCCGACGATGTCACATATATGGCTGTGAGCATAAAAACCTACCCAAGCATATGATTGAAAATTAAACCAGGTTATCGAAATTATCTCTATTGTCTATTGCAAATGTCATGAGTTTACAAATTGAACTTTAACCTTTCGCTAACTAATGAAACCACTGCTTTAAGTATTCGATAAACAGGAAGTTGATGAATGAAAGATGCAAAAACACATCATCCGATATCTCAGAAAGACTTGAGTTGTAGTCTATAATAAAAACGACTTAAAAGTCGTGTATGACCCCTACGTGTAACAATTTTTACGTATTCGCTCAAATTGATCGGTTATGGATCTGAACACACCGTTAAAAGTGGTAAAATCAGGTTTTATCCACCATTTTGTACATATGAAAATGACTGTACCAAATAAAGGCAACAGTAGTATACCGCTGTTCAAAACTCATAAATCCAGGGACAAAAAACTAAATCGGGGTAACAAACTAAAACCGAGGGAAACGCATTAAATATAAGAGGAGAACAACGACATAACACAGAAACGTAACACACACAGAAACGGACCAAGCATCAGACAAAACACCACGAGAATAACAAATATAACATGAAAACCAAATACATGAATTTGGGATAGACAAGTACCGTGCCAAGTCGGGAATATGAGAGTTGTTATCCCTTTGCTTGATGGATTTGAGCTTTTGATTTGCCATTTTTTGAGGGACTATCCGTTTAGAATTTTCCTAGCAGTTCAGTATTTTAGTTATTTTACTTTTTACATGAATATAAAAATAGGGAAATGTGGTATGATTTCCAATGAAACAACTATCCACTAAAGTTCAAATGAAATGGATGTAAGCAGTTATACACAACTGTTTGGCCTTCGACATTCAGAAAAACCAATACCGTAAAGTCGGCTATAAAAGGTACCGACATGCAAAATATGAAATAATTCTATTGACGGAACTCAATCAACAACAACAACTGAACTACAGACTGCTGACTGGGACAGGGATGTAATGCAGAAAAACATAAGCAACAAAAAAAAAAATTCCGGACCTGGCAGAGTAATTATACATCCCTAATCCCTGGTAACAAATTTCACCAAACTTTGATTTGTAGTTTACGAGGAAAAAATTAGGACTGAAACATATGAAAGACTGATGAAGCGTTGACAGAAGGGAGAACGGATAAACGGAAAGATGAACAGATTGACGGACAGACGTAAACAATAAAAACCTTCCTCTTGCTAAACGGGGATATGATTAAAATCAATAAAACACATATTCTTGTGAACAAGAGTTATGTCCCATATACTGTACAGTATTGATGGTCATATCATAATGAAATGTTTCGAAAATACGCATTTTATATCATATTGACCTAAAAAGAATATAGAATGAAATTCAAAACAGTGTAGCTGTGGCCATTGATTGACACATTAAAATCATCCATTAACTGGGACAATTTAGGTGAACGTTTGTATGTAACGACCAATGCTCACTATGTACTTTTTAAAGACATTTAAACTATGGGGTCACCAAAGGTGCTCAACACCTAAATAAAGTAATTCGAAAAATTAATCAGAAATAACACGATATTTTGATTTATATCAATTATATAAATCAAAACACAAAGGTTATTCCTGATTAATTTTTCGAATTATTTTATAATTAAAGGCGTTAAGAAACCTTTGGTGACCCCACAGTTTAAATGTCTATCGTAGGTACGTCGTGAACAGTGGTCGTTACAGACAAACGTTCACGTAAATTGTCCCAGTCAATGGATGATTTTAATGTGTCAATCAATGGCCACAGCTACACTGTTTTGAATTTCATTCTATTGTCATAGATTAATTGCAAACAAGACAGCTGTTACCCTCCTAAAAAGCGATTTTTTTCGAAATACCAATTAGATAATCTTATACATTTTCTTTTAGTTTTAATATTGAAAAGAAACAAGAAGAAATGTTGTCGGCAGGTGTTGCATTTTTGTACAGCCTACAGCTCTGACATTTCGGTCTGATAACTCACAATTTATAAATCGTTTTACTTCAACAAATATCATTCGAATCGTCTTCAAATGAACTGCAGACATGACAAAGCGATAAAAGCATTTTTTTGTTGATAACAAAGTCAAAGACTTATTGGACGGATATCATTCCGCATCTTGAAAGACGGTATAATTAGAAAATTAGAAGTGTTTTAAATATATCCGTCTGTAAATAAACATTCAGGCAAAATCTAAACTTGGTTGGGATAAATATAACCTAACATTTAGAATAGTACCTCCTTCGTGGATAACACAACTTACTTATTACACGGCAGCCGATGAGGATTTAAACGACGCGAGCATTGATTATATAATTACCTTAAGTTTCAAAATACCTTTTCGTCTTAAATTTTTCTCTCTAATTTCAACAGAAGCGCATTAAAAACCAGATAACTGCCTTTCTTACGATCGATAGGATATACAAATATTATATTGAAATCCTTCAGGTACCAGACGATCTCCTGATAAAATGAAATAAGATCTGTTGATTATTCAAAAACTTTGTCGATATCCATTTCAATATCTGTTTGTGAAACGACAGATGATATCTGGTTTTTTTTTTAATTGTTCAAACTGCTTTGTCGTCATTTGTCTACATTCTTATCGCTTAGTCAAATTGAAAATATCAAGTTCTGTTTTCTTCACCAAAACCTCGTTTATATATAAACATTGATCGGAGTAGTCGTTCCTGATCATGTATTCATACACTTCTTTCGTATATGTGTATACTCTCTTGGCTGCACGATTTATAAATGATTTATTTGAGAAGAAGGTTAGGGCTTATTGTCTCCATTTTTTCAAAGTCAAATCGTACAATTTAAAGTTATTTGTCTTAACATATAAGCACATTTTGATTGAGTTAAGGCTGCCAATTGATATTTTATCGTATGTTTTTCTTTGTTGTGATGTTATGCTATTGTTTCAGAAAAAGGGAGAAGGTTTGGATCCATTAAAACGTTTAATCCCGCTGCAAATGTTTGCACCTGTCCTAAGTCAGGAATCTGATGTACAGTAGTTGTCGTTTGTTTATGTAATATATACGTGTTTCTCGTTTCTCGTTTTGTTTATATAGATTAGACCGTTGGTTTTCCCGTTTGAATGGTTTTACACTAGTAATTTTGGGGCCCTTTATAGCTTGTTGTTCGGTGTGAGCCAAGGCTCCGTGTTGAAGGCCGTACTTTAACCTATAATGGTTTACTTTTTAAATTGTTATTTGTATGGAGAGTTGTCTCATTGGCACTCACACCACATCTTCCTATATCTACATAAAGAAAGCTTGTTACGTCCAACTGGAGGCTGCAACAACTTCGTTTTAGTCGTATAAACTTTCTACTTGCAATATAACATTCATTATAACCTGCTAAAGCTATACAATGCTACAAATAATCGAGGACTTAGTGAAAAAAGAACTTCCTGCTAAACTACTTAGTACATGGTTGTCGTATTTTTTGGGTAATGAGAATTTCTATAATTTTGGAATATTCATACAAATACTAATATTAACATAATGGATAGCAGTTGTATGTAGATCTTGTTTATTTATTGGTTGGTGATTTAAAAAAACTCGATCTCAAATCTATTTCTTTCAAATAATATGATTTGGGTTTTTTTGTCTATCATACAGTTAAATTGTGCTACTCATTTCAATTATTATCATTATCTAAATACATAGGACACAACAGCTATTCCTGTTATTTGTATTCTGCTTATTATTTAAAAAAAAAGAAGCTTTGTTGATTCTTAGAAAAAAATATATAATTAAAACATGTTTATAGATTTTTTTTTGTTTTTTTTTCAAACAAGGAAGTGGATGTAATATACGAACCGTAAATATAATATGCTATACATGAAAATAATTTTGATGTAGTAATCTGATATATATATCAATAATGTGGTCATTTTTATAAATTTCCTGTTAGTAAAACTTTGAATTTTTCGAAAAACTAAGGATTTTCTTACTCCAGGCATAGATTACCTTAGCCGTATTTGGCACAACTTTTTGGAATTTTGGTTCCTCAATGCTCTTCAACTTTGTACTTGTTTGGTTTTATAATATTTTGATTTGAGCGTCACTGATGAGTCTTATGTAGACGAAACGCGCGTCTGGCGTACTAAATTATAATCCTGGTACCTTTGATAACTATATAATCGATTAAATTAACACGCAATGTATGCTTGATATGTTATTTTGTATTGAAATACAACTATGCAGCCTCAGCTACAAAGTGCTTATAGTTCTTCTTTGAAAACAATTACTCGATATTTTGAATTTTTTTTATTGGAAATAAAGTTTTTCAACATATGACAGACATAATTGATTTGTGAATAACCTCTCTCGACATATTCCCTATTTTTTATATAGAAATCTTAAGACAAATAGAACACTAAAGACAATATTGCAATTTTTATAACATGTATCAAAAAGGTGCCAATTTTTAAAGATACATAAAATTACCAATATTCTGACAATAATCAACGTATCCGCATTAATGTTTTTAATGTCATATATATTTTAGCAAAACGAAAGTTAGCTGCATACTTGAAAGAAGTAAAATAACAAAAATATCGAACTCCAAAGAAAATTCAGAACAGAATAATCCCCAACCATATTTTATAATAATGATCATAGCAATGACTATTCGTGTCATTACAGAAGTACTGACTTTTTTATATATATAAATTGACTTAATGTTCAATGTGATTACAAAAGTAAAGGAAATACATAGTATATGTTATTTGGTTGCTTTTTTTTTTAAATTTCCTTGTATAATAATTTTCAATATATAGCACACAGACAAAAGATCTTAATCGACTTAAGAAGATGTGGTATGAGTGCCAATGAGACAACTCTCCATTCAAGTCATAATTTGTAAAAGAAAACCCATTGTGTCTTAGATACGCTTAATTTTCTATATGAATATGCCTTTAGCTGGAATATATTGATCAAAGTACAAGGTTCGAAATGCTGAAGTTAGACACACACCTTGTCTACAAAAGACAAATAATTATAGCCACCTGATTATGAAGTTATTGCTTCTTCAATCATTGCTCATATTTAACACAGTAATTTTACTAAGACAAAAAAAATTAAGTTGAATTTTGTTTTTGATTTTTTCTTGGACATGCTTGGATTAGATTTTTTTTTAGATTTTTGGTCTTTTAATGCCCCTATTATGCAACGCTTTTGGGCTATTTCGTGGCGGTCAGTTTTTATTGGTGGAGGAAGCCTGAGTGCCGGGGAAAACCACCGACCTTTGATAGGAAAACTGACAATCCTAGTCAATAAAGATTCGAGTGCACCCGCACGAGCGGGGTTCGAACTCACAACCTCAGTGTTGACTGGCTAGTGATTAAAGTAGTAACTACTTAGACCACTCGACCAACGATGCCCCTGGAGATGCTTGGAAGAAAAAGCATCGTTTAAAATAGAACAATACGAGACCCAAAAAAACCGAAAAATTAAAAACAAACTGTTTAACAATTAAAGGCCTTTCCACACGAATGCACATATTTTGATATGAAAATATTAAAAGCCGTTTTCAAATGTCATTTCTGGTGTCAACAAGAGTTTAATAAAAGCTAGTTCCAAAATTATATGTTTTCTATACACTTTTATTTAAAATAACGGAGATAATATGCTACTTCCGGTTTGAAAAATATCGCTTCCGTTATCATATGATAGATCACCTTACACTGATTCCATAAATATGATTCTGTACACTTGTTTATTAAATTCATGCAAAATAAGTTACTTTCGGTTTACTTAATGTCACTTCTAGTTGACTTTCTTAAGGTAATGTGTATTCCTATCAAATGCTAGAGACCTTGTGTCTTTATCATGCATTGTTACGAAGTAATAGCATTGTTCAAATCTGAACGTCAAATTTATCTTTGACCTTAACCTAATTAACTTCAAGGTCATCAAGAAATACTTTGTATTGTAAATAAGATGTAGTACTATACATCTTATTTTTAATCTTCAAAAGGAAAATCTTCAAGTGAATGTAACCGTACCGTTTCGATAAAAAAAATCCTGTTACGAAATATCCCAACTAACAATTTGATGAACATCTTTTGTCGATTATTATTACAGTTTATAAGGAGAAGCATACACAAGGTAAAGCAAAATGTTAAACCATGACTGTTTACCTTGATCCATTTTCCTTTTTTTTGGCCCAATGACTTCAAATAAGAGATTAACATAGGTCTCTATCACTTATGGGTAATGAATAACACTTACATTTCACTTATGTCGAATATAGGAAATAAATTTCTTATGGAACCTTCAAATATTCCCTACAACATGAGGATATAACAAGCAATTTGGTAAAATGATTTTGTCGTAGTCGTTTACGGTTACGAAGGAGTAAAGCAGACAAGAGAAAAAATAAATGTTCTACCCCAGGAAAGGATGACACTACCTGTATTTGACAAAACGTTAAGGCATTTTAGGTCCTCAATGCTCCTCTACTTTGTTTGACCCTTTTTTTTTTAATTAGAGCGTCAATAGTGATTTTTTAGAGAAAACGCTCGTCTTGCGAACAACATTTTATTCCTGGTATCTATGATGAGTTTCTCCTCAATATATACAAAATGAATACATAAAAAGTTATGACATGTGAGTCTCTTAATATCACCGATAAACTCGTCATCGTATTGAAACTTTAAACACATCAATATTCCGTGTTTTAGTTGCTGAACCCTTTTTTCTCTTTCAGCTGTATGTGTATAGGCAAAAGAGGGGTTTCTACAGTGTTATATACATTATCTACTTAACAAAATGCAGAAGGCCGGTAAACCTTTATTTTTCGAAGTGTATCTTTAAGTATATCTGTCTGTAAATAAACATTCACAAGGCAAATGTTACATTTATGTTAGAGTGAATATAACTTATGACATTTCGAAAAGTACCTACTTAGTGGTTTACATCACCTGCTTACTTCGTGGCATCCGAAGGTGATTTAATCGACGTGGACATTCCTTTTTAATAGACAGGAACTTCCTCATTTATTTATTTTTTCGGGGAAATTGACTCATCTATTTCATCGATACAACAGACATGTTTCAATTGTAGTTACCATAATCATGTCCATGTTTTCTCGAATTTGACCTCCATAATTAGACTTATCACTAGGTTTGCACTTAGGCAACACGAAGCACCCTTTCTGTGATCAACCCTGTTTTTTTTTGTTGTGTTGAGTTGCCCAGTCTTTAAATGTTGTGTGTTTGTAGACTGTTTGTATTTTGCTTGCTTTTCATGTTTTTTGCCATGGAATTTTCATTTCTGATTCGACTTATCAGTTTGACTACACCTTTGACCTCTTAAGCCTCTGTTTTTATATCGACCTTTGAATGGTTCAATTTTGTCCTAAGGTGTACTTCTAATTCAAATAGAAGCATATCGAAAGCCTACTCACTGCCTTTCTTACTATGGGATATACAATCATTATATTTATATCCTTGAGTACCAGATGACAAAAATGAAATAGATACTGTTGATTGTATTAACTGTTCTGCGTGATCCATATAAATATCATCTTGTCCTAACCTTTAAAAATGCGTTTATCGTCCCTTGTCTACATTTCATATTGCTGTGTCAGTTCGCAATATGTTCTGAACTATATGACTTCCGGCTTGTATTAATTATTTAGATTTTGAAAAAGCTTTCGACACAGTCGAATGGTCCTTTATATATGAGGCTTTGCACTTTTATGGCTTTGAACATTCATTTATAAATTGGATTAAGGTTTGCTACTGTGATGCTTCTAGTGCAGTGTTAAATAATGGTTATATTTCAGAATTTTTTTCATTAAAAAGGGGGGTCCGTCAAAGGGATCCTCTGTCTCCTTACCTATTTATTTTAGTGCTAGAATTACTAAGTGCAGCTATTAAAAATGACCCTGATGTTGCGGGTGTAACAATTAATGACTCTGAATTTCTGTTGAGTCAATACGCTGATGATTCTTCCGTAGTCCTGGATGGTGACCAAAAATCCCTAAATCAGTGTTTATACTTGTTTAATAAATTTTCAGAATGTGCTGGACTTAGGTGTAATGTTGACAAAAACCGAAGCCGTATGGATTGCGTAAAAAAAAAGTAGTATGGAAAAACTTTTGCCAGAAAAAAAATCTTGTATGGAACCATTCTGGGAGGTTTAAACTACTAGGTATATGGTTTGAGCTTGCTAAAATGGATAAAACTCTATGTAATTTTACAGCCAAGATAAACAGTATCAAGTCATTGCTCAATACTTGGGCTTATAGAGAACTAACATATATTGGGAGGGTTGTAGTTATTAAGACTTTAGCACTTCCCATTTTGGTTCAAGTTCTGACTGTCCTTCCTAACCCCCCAGAAGGGGTTTTGAAGGAGATTCAGAATATATTTTTTGGAAAGGAAAACCTGATAAAGTGAAAAGGGCAGTGATAATGTCCGAACACTGTGATGGTGGTCTTAAGATGCCTAATATTTATTATTTTTGCTATAGTGTAAAAATGTCTTGGCTGTATAAATTGTTAGATCCCCAAAATTACTCTCCTTGGAAAGTCTTGCTACTTAGTTATATACAAAAATTTGGGGGACAAGATTTTACACTTAAGTCAAGAAGGTCTACTTTATTTAGCAGAAAAAGTTAATCCATTTTGGCATGATATCCTGGTAAATTTTTCCAAGTTAAAAAATAAGCTTCAAGCTGAAAACAATACTGAAATTTTGACCCAGTCCATATGGCTGAATCCGAACATCAAAATGGATGGCAAGATGATTTTGAGGTTCAAATATGTTGAAAATAGTATATTCTTCATTAATGATCTGATGTCAGATAATAATTCATTATTCTCATATGATGAATTTAAAAAAAAGTATGATATCAATACTAATTTTGTAGAATTTTATAGTATTTTAAGTGCGATTCCAAAGAGATGGAAAAGTATAATAGAAGGTAGTTCAAAACTGGAAATTATTGAAAATAAATTAATAGATAAAGTTAAAAAGGAACCAAAATCTTGTAAATTTTTCTACACATTATTTTTGGAGGATAATAAAGTATTATCTTTATCTTCCCGTGAAAAATGGGAAAGAGATTTAAATATGCAGATTGAGGATTGGAATGCTATTTATTCCATGCCCTTCATTATAACCAAAACTTTCAATTTAAGATTGTTCATAGGATTCTACCATGTAATTCATTTTTATTGAAATGTAAATTAAAAGAAACTGAACTTTGTACTTTTTGTTCAGAATTTAAAGAAAATATTTTTCACATTTTTTGGGAATGTAATGTATCACAAAACTTCTGGCTATCCGTTATAGATTGGATTAAAAATTATGGCATTCTCCTGCCTTTCAGTGCAAAAGAAGTCATATTAGGTGTGTCTGAGGATTTTGTTAACAGTAAAACAGTTAACAATATTTTGTTGTTATTCAAATATTATATATACAAATGTAGATGTAAGAACATATCCCCCACAAAATATGGTGGGGTAGAATATTTAAAATATTGGATTAATATAGAAAAATACTCTGTATGTTTCTTAACCCCTGTACAAAAAGTAAAAATGGATCAGAAATGGCATATGTTAGAAACAGCTTTTATTTAATTTATTTGATTAATTAACAAAATCTTTTTGTAATATTTATATATATATCTTATTATATCCATATGAATTAATTGATTTATCAAGTATTACTTTATTTTTAAAATGTGTATCGAATACTGTAGCATGTAATTTCACATGTTTCATCATCAAAAATAAAATAATTACAAAAAAAATTATTTAATTTACCTTAACCAAAAGAGTTTCTGAGTGAGCACAGATCGGAGTAGTCCTTCCTGATCATTTATTCATAATCTTTCATATGTGCCTGCTCTTTTCTGCATAAAAGCAGAATGCAAGCTATATATTGAAGCAGATATTTACATTGTGTCGTAGATCAAATTCATTCGTTCATTGTATGTTCACCTGTTTTTGTTAATGTCTTTTGATTGAGTTAAGCCATTTCAAATGATATTTTATAGTGTGTCTTTCTATGTTGTGATGCTACACTATTGTTTCAGGTTGGATGAAGGTTGGTGCCTATTAAAACGTTTAAACCCGCTGCATTTGTTTGTACCTGTCCTAAGTCAGAAACCTGATGTCCAGTGGTTGTCGTTTGTTGATGTGGTTCATAAATGTTTCTCGTTTCTCGTTTTTTTTTTATAGATTATACCGTTGGTTTTCCTGTTTGAATGGTTTTACACTAGTCATTTTTGGGGCTATTTTTAGCTTGCTCTTTGGTGTGAGCCAAGACTCTGTGTTGAAGTCGTACTTTGACCTATAATGATTTACTTTTACAAATTGTAACTTGGATTGAGAGTTGTCTCATTGGCACTCATACCACATCTTTTTATATCTATTTACGGTTAACGCCTACATTTATCTTGCTTTCAAAGTCTTTCCTTGTATTGGAATTTCGTATATGTCTAATTAATGAACATGTGGGAATTCAGGTGGAACAGAGAGCGGGTGGACTTCTCGAAAGTGAAAAAAGAATGTTTTTTTATGTAAAACATTTTTATGTTCACACACTGGATCCGCCCATGATATCAAATATTTTAAAACAAATTACAGCAATATCAGCCTTCAAGGTATTTCGACACTTGATGAGGTACAATGTATAGACCATAAGATATAGGTGTTCTTTTTTGGCTTAATTCCTACTACTATTTCATTGAAATATTTGCCTTTTCCTACTGTTTCTTTAAATGCTTGCTGATACATAAATCCCCTATGTCTTTTTTTTCAACAAAAAGATATACTCAATTTAGAATGACAGATCAGCCTCGCGCAATTTACTCTCCCTGTTTGAAAAAAATATTTGCTAAAATACATGTACCAAACTCGGCAGTTGTTTTTTCGAAGATCATCTTATATTAACAACCATATATCCCTGTATACCGGACATTGATGGTACCAAACACATCCACTGAAAGAATTCACAATCGACTTGATCACTTGATAAGGATCAAGAATCAATTAAAGGTACAGTTAGGTAGATTTTAGCCGTTTTGTGTTACTGTGGTTGAATCTGGTAAACACAGAAAGATAATTTTTATTTATCTTAAGTTTGATTTAATAGTATAAATTGAAAAATAGTTTGGACATAGGACAAACATGCAGCAACCCACACACAAATATTTCAAGCCACCCAAATATAGAAAATATATAAAACACAAATTCTATTGCAATTATTTTATTTTGCTGAAAATCGTCTGTGTCTTTTCTGTATTTCTCATCTCGCTTATAGTTCGACTGAAAAAACAGAAATAAATGCATCATAATTTAAAACAAATCAAAACGTATGAAACAGTAACTTTCACATAATGTATTTCCTGTTCTGAATTGATCCATTTGTAAAGCGTTTAGGAAATGAAAATAATTATATTAACCAGTGTACATTAAACAATCATATCTGGTTTGTATGTAGATCTTAACGACTGATAGAGATAATTTACCAGGATATATCGAGTTTCTCCAGCCACCTCCGCACTTTCGATTTTTTTCTCCAGCACAAGCCATGTTACACTCTGAATCTGCGACGTTTGGATATTTTTAGTTTTCTAGTACATTTCCACACAGACAGTATGTACTTTACTGAAAACAAGATGTCAATTCTGAACAAAATGATTTAAATATGCTATAAACAAATGAAGTGTATCAAAAAGCTGGAATTAATAAAAGTATGGAATCGTATGAATATTTTTTTCCATACAAATATGCATATACTGTTTTAAGCAGGGGTGCAAGAGTGGTGCACATTGTATATAAACTTTAACATTATTGTGTTTTATTCTAAAATGTTTCGGATTTGCCAGACGTTTGAGAAATAGATATCTAAAAAAAATTGACTTAATGCTGAATGCAAAAACATATTTCAAATGACGTTATTTTATTTTTTTAGTTTTAAATGTTTGTTATAAAATGAATGTTACCTGCAAGCCTGTGTATTTATAACCTTAACAATGTTCACGGCATTTAGCTAAGGTTATAAAACTCCCTAAGCTCAAAATTTTATGTTTGAGATGTCTGACACCGTCATCTGTGTAACATCCAATATCCTAAAATATAAACAATATTTTTTAGTTAAATCAGAAATTTGTGTTATAACATTCTATCGTTCAAATGCAGTTTTTGCTCATTAAGTAAATATTACACATTGGAAAATGGTTATATATAGATTTTAAAAATACTATTAACATTTATTATATGGTTCAATCATATTAAAAATCAATACCATTAGAATATATATGTGCCACTCACAATTTTTCGAAAACATGTTTCCTTATTGTATTGAGCATTGTAATTACTTTCAATTATCATCGGAACATACAAGAAACGAATTGTACTTCTACACGCTGGTCCTTAAATTGATCGCGCGAATTTTCAATGGTATTTCTAAAACGATGCATAAAGATATATCGTCATAGTTATTCTGTCGTATTGAGATTGTGATTACATGTGTATAGACAGAATTTTTTTTAAAAAAACTACCTAAGCACATTGTATTCAATTTGAATTAATACAAAATCGTATACATATAAATAAGTTTTGTATGCAAAAATTGAAATGTTGTTGAAACTTTATTCAATATAATATATAATTGATATAAACCATCACTAGCCGGATTAGCCTGTTTCATGCAAACCAATGGCCGCTTAACTAAGATCTGTGAGGTCAGATTTAATTGCAGAAACGCTGGTGCTGTTATCCTTTGAAACTTCTATTAGTTTGTTCAATCGGTCCTGCTTGGATTTCATCACTTTTTCAATCGACTTTAATTTCAAAGATGAAACCTTGTCATAGTTATCGTCTATTAAGAAACCACGAATTGGCATCTTATTCGGTGCATTCAAGGATAAACTGACCGCTTTACGTTTAGTTAAACTGGTAACTATTACAAATTCAAAGAATAAAACGAGAATTTAGAAATATATCTTTTGAAAGTTATTTGTCTTATGAGCACTTGGAGAACGCTTATTTCATCCATCAGGAGGCTGAAACAACTCCATCCAAGTCGTATGAACGCTACGCAATTCTACTTTTTGAAATCTAATATTCATTTGGACTTGATAAAGCTATGCCGAACAGCATATAATCCAGGACGAATTGAATAATAACTCATTCTAGACTACTTATTATATGGTCCCCGTATTTTTTGGTAATGATTATTACTCTATCGTTTTACATATTATTACCAATATTAATAGTGTCATGATGGATAACATTATATGTAGGTATTGTTTATTTATTGATATGTAAGTTTGAAAACATCGATTTTATATCTATTTCTTTCAAATATTATGTTTATTGTCTGTCTGACGAACCGTACTGACATTGCAGTTACTGTGTGCTACTCATTATAATCATTATTATCATCTTAATATTTGACTGTATGCATACGACACACCAAATTATTCCTGTAATATTTATTTAGGTTAATTATTTTGAAGAGTCGTTATAAAACAACGATTTGTTGATTACTAGAAAAAGGTAGTTTACATAAAAACGTTTTGATAGACTTTTCTTTGGTCTTTTTTTCAAACAAGGAAGTCGATGTAATTAACGATCTGTAAATGTGAAATGCTATATATGAAAATGTTTTTGATGATGTTATCTAATATGATATCGATAACATTAACACGCACTCTTTAAGGTCTTTCCCTTACGTGAGGAAAGACCTTATTGTTTTTCTAATGTTTTTTTTTCTTCCAACATTTTTTTGACATGCCCTCCCCCCGTTTCTATTGTAGTCATCAAGACAAAATATTGACCATCGATAGATCTCATTATGACGTATTACCAGATGAGGCTGTGTAGGATTTCATCATCTCCTTTGAGAGTTATATCCCCTTGAAGCATTTTTCTTATTTGCATTTTCTTAAAAAGTCTTAGAGATAGAATAGAATTGAAAATGGCAGCATGTACAGGAACAGATGGCAATGTTAATAAACATAAACAAATAATAGGTTATTGACCCTGATAAGAAGTTATTTCCCTTGAAATATTATACATTTTTGGAAAAATTATAATTTGAGAACCGGAAGTCGTAGAGACTTGGGACCTTCACCAATATTCTTAAATTCATGTGACCTTTAATTTGCACTAAGGTCAAAGGTCACCGAGTGCAAAAAGAAATTACGCTGCAATTTCAAGCTTGCATATTAAGAAAACTATAAGAGTTTGCTGCACTCATAGTGTATATAAAATGTTCCTCTCGACGAGCTCTACATTTTATACATTAAGCTAAAAAATGTCCGACTGTCTGTTCAAAAGCTACAACAACATAATTCTTAAAACTATAGTAACAAGTGTATATCTTTTAAAAGGTAACAGATATCAACCTACTATAAACTGCAAAGATGATCAGTAATTCAAGACCTTCAATTTGAGGTCAATTTCAGGCCATGATGAAATTTAACCTTGACCTTTAAAGTGTAGTATGACCATGACCTTGTCACATTTGAAAGGCCAAGTAGTCCTGAGTTGATTGGTGGTAGTCCCATGTCTCTACCACTTCCGTTTCTCAAGTTTGTTATTGCATCATATATTTGATGATTCATTGTGACCTTGATGAACCTTGGAAGTGTCGAAATCTTTTTCTACAATGTTGTCCTTCAACTGCAGATCATTTATCATTTAACAGATTGGAGATATCTGCTGTCGTTTTAGAGATAATGCAGTTTGAAATTTTGCGAGCGGAGGCATGTATTTCTGAATCAACAACAGATTACCACCTAAAATGTTTAAGAAATTGAAGAGGGTAACATAGTTATATGTTTGACCAAATACCGAAAACATTCCATGAAAAAAAAAAAAAAAATCAATTTGAAATATTCATGTTTTGCATTGACTATGTAAGTTGCATAAGTTCTATTTATATAATTGATATTGCGTCATGTTTGGCACTTTGCAAAATGGGGTCATATGATACATCAAATTGAAGGTCTTAATGAGCTCTACTCAAAAATGAAAATTTCAAACCCCTTTTTCATCCCAGTGGGCAGGGTTGGGTCATTAAGTGCAAAACTTCAAACTTCTCAAATTGTTAGGGTGTCGCATATCAAATGAAAGTCCATAAAGCGTACATTTCGAATATCAAATTGACGTCCCCAAAAAATGGGTTGGGTGGGGTCATTGAGTGCAAAAACAAATTTCTTTGAAGGTAAGGTTGTTGTATATCAAATGAAAGGTCATAACGTGTACATTTCAAATATCAAATTCCTGTCCTCAAAAAATGAGTTGGATGGGGTTATAAGTTACAAAAACCAAACTTTCTAGAACATGGCGTTGTCGCATATCAAATGATAGATCATCAAGTCTTAAATGGTACATATATCATACTTCCGATCTCGAAAATGTAGGCGGATGGGGTCATTAGGTGTAAAAAGCGAAAAGTTTCAGAAGGTATGCTTGGCGTATATCAAACGAAAGGTCATACAAAGTACATTACGAAAACATCACTTTTACAGGAAAGACCTTTCAATTGTTTTACAAACAATTGAGATACTAGTTTTGATATATTATTTTGTTTTGTAAAACAACTATGCAACCTCCGCTACAGAATGCTTAGCGAACTGTCTGATTTTTCTCTAAAAATAATAACTCGGTATCTTGAATTTACTTTATTGTAGAGAATGTTTCACAACACATTACTGACATAATTAATATGTATGTAACCAGTCTTGACATCTTCTGTATATTCTTTACTTTTCTGAGTATTGCTCGACAAATTCTTGATGAATTTATTTTTCTAAATTTGTCTCGACATATTCTAGTTAATGTTGACAGCAGCATTATTTTTCTGACATTGAGTTCATCTATCAGAATAGTGTTTATCTCACGTACTATTTCATTTATATTTGGAATTCGACCAAATTGTCCAAAATATACAAAAAATAAATCCAACTTAAAAAAACAAGTAAACAAATAAAAAGGGGACTATCTGTCTCTGGACTCTGTCCTAACATTTAGAAATCACCACTACCATTACACTAAATAAAAAAAAACTATTAAACTGTGATCTATGTTTGTCTCTGTTCTGTAATATTTAGAATCATGACATGCAAGATACAGGTAAACTGAACCAGTTGACCGGTACAATGCCAACATTATTCTTTTAACGCTATACAGTATAATTGTATGACAACAGAGAACTGATTGCCTTGATGTATCTTATGAATGTTATTTGGGTGATGTAAAACGCTGCAGCTGAGGTTAAAAAGGAGGAATAGGTTTTAAAGAAGAATCTATCAGTCTGGCATGGTCAAGTTAAAAAAACAGCATTGAAATTCATAAATACAATTAATAAAAAAGGAGATTCATCCCAAACGAAGAAGACGCTTTATAGCTTATACACCCAATTTGAATTAAAATTTCACATCACTGCTTCCGAAACGTCATTATTCGTGCTAGAACATGGCATATATTTAATTTATCATTCGTACTAGGACATGAAAAACATTCAATTTATCATGTTTACTAGAATATGACAAACATTCAATCTATAAGTTGCGGGCTTGAAACACAAATATATTTTGCAATATTGCATTGTTGCATACTCTCCTTGTAAAAAGGATTTAAGCTTCGTAACCAAGGATACATTTGATATCCTTGCTACAACCAATGTATTAATACCACATCTCATCTAAAATACCTAGTTTAAGTCATTAATATATAATATCAACCAAAGCTTTAATTCTTACAAGACAGTTAAATTATATCTCAAACCAGAATCTCTAATAAAAGTCATCAAGTTTTTTTTATAACAAAAATCTTAAGTGAAATTAGAAAAACACATTCGCACCCATTGTTATTTTCAAAACACCAGAAATGTAAATGAACTATTGCAATTCGAGTTATTTTTGTTTAGTAGACTTAAATATAGGGGTTGTTCTTGAAGTGATTCTGCTATTATACTTTTCCATTTTGTTTTGAATTTAAAAAAAAAAAGGATTTGATGCACACTAGGAGAAGCTGGCACCTTTGGAAAGGGGTAGCATTGTGTGTAATATATGAATTTTGGATACTTATATTCTTTTACAGAAACTTTCTTGAAGATTCAAACATATATTTTAAAACTCCAAGTTTTAAATATCAATAAAGATTAAAAAAGTATGTATAATGACATGAATGATGGAATAAAACATTTCAATACTATATACAGATTAAGGCCTTTCATAAGTTATTTTATTATATTGTAATGACCCTGGGAGTTTTGAAATATGTGACTTGTGTTTAATCTGCCTGTTTTACACAATGAATCATTGTTGTGATATAAATATGTTTCATAGGTATAACAGTGACTTCCTTTCTGTTGAACCTTATTGTAGAATCTGCAAATGTGAGAACTTTTATTTATGTTTTTCGCAACAATTATTCCATAACTATGTTAACTATACATGGAAACATGTGGAGAAATGAGAATTATTAACTTTAAAGATGGTTCAAATCTAAAAATTAATTCCACATGGACGTTGTAAACTATATGTATGAAATGTAGGTAACAATCATGACAATCATTATGAATTATGTATCATCCGACATCATGATTGTATAAATTTCTCAGAACGAGCAAAACAAAATTGTGCATACATTTGCCTTTTGTAATTGTTGAAGTCCTTAATTATGTTGACCACTCAGTATATTAAATAGAGTTGGTTTGTGTATAGATGGGTTGCTTTCTTATTGATATATATACCCATTACTCCTTACATTATACATATATATTTGTCCGCTGGTTTTGAACCACTGATCAATGTCATATTAAAACAAATCCTATAACTCAAAACTACCAGTTTCAATCGTATCAGTTACAAATTAAAGTACATTATGACTCATGGGTATTTTGTCATTTACATCTATCCATTATGGAAAATCCATGAATGAATGTCTGCTCAAATTTAACCTCATGTTTTGTGAAAATGTTGAATATAAAAGCTTAAAATATTTTTCCAAGATATTATATTTAATCAATTCTTATGATGAATGAAAAGAAATTACATACATGTCAATATGGTATGAGCGTGCGCAAAGTGTTCAACACCACTGTATGGTTGACGTTGAAGGGACATGTATGTCATTTTTAATAATGTATTATTATGATAATGTTATAATTTAGTACTTGTGTGTTATTATTTATAATATTTCAGATGAAAACAAATTACTATTTTACTTATATACCAACATTGGAAATCAACTTTTTTTTCTTGATATGTGATTGTTAATAATAATTATAAATACAGGTAGATATGATTGGAAAATTGTTTTATTTACACCTAGACAAATGTATATAGGCAAAACTATTAAAACAACACAATAAAATAGCCCTTTATTAATGTTAACATAACAGTAAAAAGAAAAAAAGAAAAAGTGAATTTGGTAAAATTGAGAATAGAAATGGGAAATGTGTCAAAGAGATTAATAATAAAAACAACGTTTTGTTTTAAGAAACGTGATTATTTCAAATCGGTTTAGAATTAACTTATTTTATTGGACAACAAGAAGTAATTATTTCTATCTATCTTTAACAGAAAAAAAACGGACCAGAAAACAGGTCGTTAACAGACTTTCAGATGTTAATGACCGATATGGCATGGTTCCTTTGTTTAGAGATATGCCCTTTTAAGAAAACATTTAAAACGTTTTTAGTTTTATATTTAAGTTGTTTACCATATGTTGTCGTTAATAATAAAATTATAGAAAACTTTATTTTGTTTTCAAATACCCTGTACTGAAAAATTGCATTTAAATCAATGGCAGTGACTTATAGTTATCACTATGACTGGTCTTCACTCTTTCCTATAGAAATCGTACAATAACTGAGTTTGTTTTGAACAATTTGAGTTTATGATAATTTTTAAAGACATGGTTTCTCAATATAATAAACATAATAGTTATTGAAGAATTGGTCATTATCGTGATACAGGGATTACCCGTACGACAGAGGTATTGACTGCGACTACGATAATGACCTCGCCTATTGCTGATATGTATCATTATTTCATTTCGGTTGAGAACAAGATTCTCTTATTGGATTAAAAGGGGTCACATGACATCATTATTCTTCAGTAATAAATTCCATCGGTCATTAACAAAAAAAACGGACCAGAAAACCGATCGTTAACAAACTTTTACATGATAATGACCGGTGGGGCTTGGTTTCCGTCTGATAATGACCGTTGGGGCGTGGTTTCCGTCTGATAATGACCGTTGGGCATGATTTCTCTGTTAATGACCGGTGGGGCGTGGTTTCTCTTTTTAGAGAGATGTACCTTTCATAAAACATGTTTCTGTTTTTAATATATGATTATATTTAAGTTGTTGAATTGTTTATTATATGTTTTCGTTAATTATAAAATTAAAGATAACTTGATTAATAAGTATTTATATACTGAAAAATTGCACTTCAATGAATGGCAGTATTACTACGACTGGTCTTCACTCTTTGCCATAGAAATCGTACAACTACTCGAGTTCGATGTAGGCATTTTGAATTTATGAGAATTTTCCAAAACATTGTTTCTCAATGAACTAAACATAATAGTTCTTGAAAAACTGGTAATTATCGTGATACATGGACTGCCTGTAGGGCAGTGGTATTGACTTCGACAGTGATAATGACCTCACTTTCGGCTAAGTCATTATCATTATCTTACATTGTCTTCGTCAATACCACTGTCCTGTGGGCAGTCCATATATCATGATAATGACCAGTTTTTCAAGAACTATTATATAATTATACTGCATAAATTACTTGAATAGATTAATTTTAATTGTTAAAAAATTCAAAATTTGGCACTAAATGCTGTTTTTATTAAACCCGTTTAATGTTCCTGCCCCATGTCAGAAATTGAGAGCATATCAGTGATTATCTCTACTCAATGATAACTGCATATTGTGTATTTTTATGCTAATTCCTTGAACCGATTTCATCACAGAAAACAGAGTAACACTATTTGTACATATAGTTTTATTAATTCGTATTTAAGCTTCCAAAACGGAAGCTTCCAATACGAAATGTTATTACTACTTCTACTTTTAATTACCAGAACATTGTCACTATTTTGTGTCACTCATTTTATTTCAAATATAAATGTGCCAACTTTTCGAAGTGACAGTTACCAGCTGTTCCTTCAGACAAGTTAGAGTGAATAAATATGTAATAAAAAAAAGTTATATTGATTTTGAAAGACCTTCGAACTAAAAAGGGATGCAATATTTAAAACTCAATTTCTATATTAACCTGTCTTGACCCATTCTGATACACAAAAACATTTGCTCCCTTTGCAATACTTTTTTTAATATCTTAATTTATGCTATCTTATAGAAAAGGACATGTTGTTGATTTCTAGACTGAATTATTTGCCTTGTTTACCAGAAATATTGACAGATAAAAAAAATAATTTAAACACGGAAGTTCTAGCAATACACGAATTATGCAAGTGATATGTCATATCTGTAAATAATTTGAAATGTTAACAGATGTTGGTGTAGTAATCTAATCTAATATCAATAAATGAACATGCAATTTACACTTGGTATATCATTTTGTTATTCTAAAAGACCAATGGTATTCCACATTGATTGAATCTGACACTAGTTAACTGTTTTCGCAATGCAAGCTTGAGCTTGAGTCATCTAAGGCTAATTCTTTTTTATCATTTTTTATAAATATAATACATCTGACGAATGGACTCTACCATTTATACACCAATGTTACAAAAATACAGAAACAAAGTACAAATGAATGCAAGAACATACAGGACAGAGAAATACATACATACATGATATAATAGTTCATACATGTAAACTACAGAATAACAAAGAACATTTAAAATTAGTTTACGACAGAACACAAATACAGGTGGCACGGTAGTATTTGCATTTTAGAATTTAGGTTGCTCTTTTGTGTACCCTACTTAGGTTAATGTATCTAAACAGTGTGATTGGACAAAAAATACATTATCAACTGAACATACTTTCCCAAACTAAGGGATGAATCAGGTGTAGAAAAATATGAAATAATTTTACATACAGATGAAAATGAATTTTTGAGAATTTTTTTTAATTTTTTATTCACTGCACCATAAAAGACCTAAAAGTACTAGTGGCCTTATGTTTTTAAAAATAGCAAAAAAAGTAAACGGTCATTTCTATTTCTAAAAACAACGGCAGACATTATCTGTTAACAAAACTCTGTTCGTTACAGGTTAATAAGTTAAATAAAATTTTGGAGGATTGCAACACAATTTCATATAGCAGTCCTAAGTATGAAATTGTTCAAATTATTATGGCATATTGTTACTCTAAATTATTTCCCAAAATTGATCGCCCTGAAGATCATAAAAAACATTTTATTAAAATTAAGTATGTCAATAAAGGCTTTGATTTTGTAAATATTGCCGGTATATTTAACGACCATTCTGTTAAAGAACAAATTCCTGGATATTTTGACAATACTGAGCTACCTCTTATTTGTTATATTTACAAGAAATCTACCCGGAAATTTGTGTTTAATTATAGTCAATTGTGTAAAGATGTTAATATCAGTGAAAATACACCTACTTCATGTAATTGCAGTAATTCCGAATATATTTATGGACCAATTTCCCATGTTATAACAGGAGATCTTAACATCGTTCAAGACCGAGAGTTAAAATCATTCCTCAGTAAAGGACCTAAATATCGTCCCCCGTCAATTATTAATTGGAATGAGTGTCGTAATATCATCCACGACTCACTCCATACTTACTGTATGAAATGGATAAAACGGGAAAAAGCTGACAAAAAATCTTTGGACTCTTTTTTTAATTCAGTAATGAAGATAGTTGATATACGTATTCAACATTTTAAAGAACACAATAACCACAATAAACCTATTTCTCGTATCAAACATAAACTAAAAGAACTAGCCAAGGAATTTGTTTTTGTCCCGGCAGATAAAGCTGCTAATAATATTATTATTGTTTGACGTAAATTTTACATTGAGGTTCTGAAAAAGGAAATCACCAATTCACCAACATTCCAACTGACTCCATTTTCAGAAAACGAAATCTGTAACAAACATAAACTTTTAGGCACCGCTTTACAAGCAGAGCCAAATACAATGAAAGTCCCAACTATGTATTGGCTTCCGAAGCTACACAAAACCCCTTACAAATATAGATTTATTTCGTCTTCAAGCCATTGTTCAACTACTAAATTGTCTATTCTTCTAACCAGCACACTTGGTACAATTAAAAACCTGATAATAAATTGTTCAAATAAGGCCTTCGAAAATAGTGGAATAAATTACTTTTGGAGTGTCAAGAACTCGTTGGAAGTACTTGATAAATTGCATGCTTATATTGGTGATTTTGAATCTGTTCAAAGTTTTGATTTTTCTACCCTGTATACCACATTGCCTCAAATTCTCATTAAGAAAAAATTCACACACCTAATTAAATGGGCATTCAAAAAATCAGAATGTGAATATATATGTTCAAACTCTTTTAGGTCATTTTTTAGTAGCAATAAACAAAAAAACTATGTTAATTGGACATGCTTTGATACTATATATGCCCTTGAATTTTTACTAAATAACATTTTTGTTCGCTTTGGAGATTCCGTATATCGTCAGATTATCGGAATTCCAATGGGAACTAACTGTGCACCACTTATTGCGGACCTGTTTTTGTATTGTTATGAGTTACAATTTATGACAAAAATAAGCAAAGACCCATCAAAACAACATATGATACACAAATTTAATAATACTTTTAGATATTTGGATGATATTTTGGCTCTCAATAATGACGACTTCAGTATGTATATTAATGAAATTTATCCTGTTGAACTTACTTTAAATAAAGCTAATACTAACAATGACCACTGCCCTTTTCTCGATCTTGATATCTATATCACTAATGGAAAGCTGAATACTAAAATTTATGATAAAAGGGATGATTTTTCATTTCCTATCGTTAATTATCCGTTTTTAGATGGTGACGTTCCCTTGTCACCATCTTACGGTGTTTATATATCTCAACTTGTACGATTCGCTCGTGTATGTAACAATGTTTTAGATTTTAACGAGAGAAATTTATGTATTACTGAAAAATTATTACACCAGGGTTTTCGATATCACAAACTAGTCAAAACATTTACTAAATTTTATCATCGGTATAAAGACATCATTCGTAAATATAGCTCAACATGCAGACTTCTAATACTTTTAGGTATTTCACATCCAATTTTTTATGGTAATATTCTTTATAAAGCACAAAGGTGTCAGTATTCACCTCAGAAACTTACAAAACCTTTGAAGAGACTTATTAAGAAGGGATATAATTACGATACTGTTGTCAAGTCATTAAAGATTGCATATTTTGGCGTTAATATTGAGTCACTGATAAGGTCTTTGCATCGGAACTAAACACATTTATTCTAAAAACAGTTGTTGGCATGACACGGGTTATGTTCTTCTCATATATGTTATGATGGTATGATACTAAACCCCTAACGGGAAGGATTGTGCCTGATGTTCATATGATGAAATCATAATCTTTCAGTCAGTTTAATTGAAGTCTGGAGCTGGCATGTCAGTTAACTGCTAGTAGTCTGTCGTTATTTATGTATTATTGTCATTTTGTTTATTTTCTTTGGTTACATCTTCTGACATCAGACTCGGATTTCTCTTGAACTGAATTTTAATGTGCGTATTGTTATGCGTTTACTTTACGACATTGGTTAGAGGTATAGGGGGAGGGTTGAGATCTCACAAACATGTTTAACCCCGCCGCATTTTTGCGCCTGTCCCAAGTCAGGAGCCTCTGGCCTTTGTTAGTCTTGTATTATTTTAATCTTAGTTTCTTGTGTACAATTTGGAAATTAGTATGGCGTTCATTATCACTGGACTAGTATATATTTGTTTAGGGGCCAGCTGAAGGACGCCTCCGGGTGCGGGAATTTCTCGCTACATTGAAGACCTGTTGGTGACCGTCTGCTGTTGTTTTTTATTTGGTCGGGTTGTTGTCTCTTTGACACATTCCCCATTTCCATTCTCAATTTTATTTTTTACAGAGTTTGTCTTTAGTGCCGTGTGGAGGCAGTAGAGTGCCTCCCCGTGCTTCAGGTGTATGCCTTTATAATATACTAGATTATGGAGTGTGTGTCCGAGCGAGAACTGCTCTAATTCATTACTTTAGGAATATTTATCAAAAAGTAGTATTTCAATATTCAGCCCCATTCTACTATTTAATACTGATAGCGTTTGACATTTTTAGCCGAACAAATTTATCCATTTTATATAACTTCAATTATTGTATGCTGGTTCATATTCTGGACGCCAATCTTTGCTCCTTTATTATATAATTCACTAACAAAACAATTATGAAGCTTAGAAATGGAAAATTACTAAATACTAAACTTGTTCAAAGGGTATCCACACGTCTCAATCTTCAAAATCGGTTATCTAAAAATACTACCATCGCTAACATTTTTAACAATAAAAATCGTGGTTACCCTTCTATCGATAAGTGTCATGCCAAAAAATGAATTACATGTCCTCGTCTTTCCACCAACAATACGGTAAGATCCACGTTTAATGGTCGCACATTTTCTTTAAATTTTGAAACTGATATAACTTGAAAAACAAACAGTATTATTTATTTATTGACATGAAACAAACCGGGGTGTGGTATTCAGTACGTAGGAGAAACTGGACGATATTTATCTAAACGCACTCAAGAACATCTGTATCGTTTTAAAAGACCCAATAAGTTCAAAAGTATCATTTACCAACACCTTAAGAAGCACAACCATCCTTTTAAATATTTAGCAGTTCAACCTTTAGAAGTAGTAAATAAGCAGCCTGGTGAATCGCATTCAAAGTTTGTACGATCACGGAAAATAATTGAATTAAATTGGATTAAAAAATTACAGACAGTTTACCCTCTCGGTCTAAATGATAATATCATGGGAATTGGTAATATATCTAGAACCAATTCCGTTAACATTTTGGATATAGTTTCTAAAACTGTTCGTAAAAAACGTTCTCACGGTCGTAGAACAAATCGCAATCAAAGAAAATGTCGGGCCAATCATACCAATATTTCGGACCTAATTTCTATTTCAAAAAACAACGGCAGACATTATCTGTTAACAAAACTCTGTTCGTTACCGGTTAATAAGTTAAATAAAATTTTGGAGGATTGCAACACAATTTCATATAGCAGTCCTAAGTATGAAATTGTTCAAATTATTATGACATATTGTTATTCTAAATTATTTCCCAAAATTGATCGCCCTGAAGATCATAAAAAACATTTTATTAAAATTAAGTATGTCAATAAAGGCTTTGATTTTGTAAATATTGCCGGTATATTTAACGACCATTCTGTTAAAGAACAAATTCCTGGATATTTTGACAATACTGAGCTACCTCTTATTTGTTATATTTACAAGAAATCTACCCGGAAATTTGTGTTTAATTATAGTCAATTGTGTAAAGATGTTAATATCAGTGAAAATACACCTACTTCATGTAATTGCAGTAATTCCGAATATATTTATGGACCCATTTCCCATGTTATAACAGGAGATCTTAACATCGTTCAAGACCGAGAGTTAAAATCATTCCTCAGTAAAGGTTGCACTTTGTAAATACAGCTGTTTCTCAAAACACGCCTCTTTTGGGGAGTAATTGAATATTCATAGAAAATTCATTTTGTTTACATACTGGTTCCCAGTTATGCTCTCTGTGTTCCATATCGCAGAGACAGAACTTGGGAATGTTACCAGTAAATAAACACGTGCATATTGTTTACATTGAAATCTGTGGTAACCTTTCATTCGAGGTAGGGGTAGTTAAGAAAATTAGTGTAAGTTTAAACTCTGAGAAGTTCAGGGCATATAAACGTTGAAAATATGCCGCACAGCCCTATATCTTGACCTTTGAAAAAAATTGTGGTGCATATGAACTTTCAATTCTAGGATAAGATTTTTTTCAAAACTTCATAGTAAAAGTGGTACAGTTTTAGCCGTAAAAGGAGTTCCTATGGGAAATTGCATTGTCAATATTTACAGAAATGCAACCTATATAGGGTGAAAAAAGGGAACATTCAGAATTTAACCAAATTTGCTTTATTTCACAGATTTTAAAGAAATTAACTCAAATAAGAAGTTTTATAAATATTTAAAGAAGATTGATAGAATCCTGGGCCTTAAATATGATGACTCAGCATAAATTCACAGTTTACAGTATGCATAGTTTACTTAAAGTCCTGGATACAAAATTAAATCATAATATTTGCATATTTGTAAGTTAAATTGTTAAGAAGTGCTTATATTTACTCTTCGCAGTCATTGAAACTCATAGATCCTTCCTGAATATTATTTATGGGGTATGTGTGTCCTTTCGATAACCCAAAAGTAAGCCGCAACACCTAAATCTGCTTTTTTGTCACCACGGCATATAATAAATACAAGCTAGAAAAACAAAAATATCTCAAGAAAACTTACAATAGTGTGTTCTATCCTGAATATGTACTAAATATTCCAAATTGCTAGAAACAACAGAATTATTTAGGAAATTTGAGGCCCCAGGGGCAAGAACATAGAAAATTGCCTACCCCCTGGGTCATAAAACAAATAATTTAACTTGTAAATGCTATGATTTTTATGATTCTAAAGTTCTTGATATAGAAAACAATAACTATGCTTGGAAGTTATGCAAAAATCAGATGTTAGCAGTCATCTCTACAACATTTTAAGTGAATTTATATCTCAGACTGGTATCTGCATACATACAACTATTGCAAATATGGCTTTGTTTGAACACTTCTAGTATATATAGTAGCTAAATTGTGTCAGATATATGGTTAAAGATGATACTGTTGTGACAAGAATTCTAAATTGACCATTTGAGGCAGAAAATGTGATCTTTAATTGACAAATAGGCATACAGTAAGATGTGGACTGGAGATAGAGGCTGGATTGGATACTTTATATAATCTTGAATGTTGTAATGATTGACTGCTAAACATTACATTTATGATATTCTGATATGCTTTCAATATGTTATCAAAACAGTTTTTAACAGGTTCAATGCATTTTTCATCAGAAAATATGCAAATAGGGTAAGCTGGCAATAATTAAAGTCTTGTTTTCAAATTCTTTAAAAAATTGAAACAGGGGAGGGGGTATAAAATGTATAGTAAAGAAAAACTTAGAGTATACACAGTGATTTCTGTAAGACTTTAATTTTGATAAATGAGTATTAATGTGAGAAAAACTGATTTTAGAGAGTTTTCTATTTGAATAAATGTCTGTATAGGTTGCACTTTGTAAATACAGCTGTTTCTCAAAAAACGCCTCTTTTGGGGAGTAATTGAATATTCATAGAAAATTCATTTTGTTTACATACTGGTTCCCAGTTATGCTCTCTGTGTTCCATATCGCAGAGACAGAACTTGGGAATGTTACCAGTAAATAAACACGTGCATATTGTTTACATTGAAATCTGTGGTAACCTTTCATTCGAGGTAGGGATAGTTAAGAAAATTAGTGTAAGTTTAAACTCTGAGAAGTTCAGGGCATATAAACGTTGAAAATATGCCGCACAGCCCTATATTTTGACCTTTGAATAAAATTGTGGTGCATATGAACTTTCAATTCTAGGATAAGATTTTTTTCAAAACTTCATAGTAAAAGTGGTACAGTTTTAGCCGTAAAAGGAGTTCCTATGGGAAATTGCATTGTCAATATTTACAGAAATGCAACCTATAGGACCTAAATATCGTCCCCCGTCAATTATTAATTGGAATGAGTGTCGTAATATCATCCACGACTCACTCCATACTTACTGTATGAAATGGATAAAACGGGAAAAAGCTGACAAAAAATCTTTGGACTCTTTTTTTAATTCAGTAATGAAGATAGTTGATATACGTATTCAACATTTTAAAGAACATTTTACTATAAACAATAACCACAATAAACCTATTTCTCGTATCAAACATAAACTAAAAGAACTAGCCAAGGAATTTGTTTTTGTCCCGGCAGATAAAGCTGCTAATAGTATTATTATTGTTTGACGTAAATTTTACATTGAGGTTCTGAAAAAGGAAATCACCAATTCACCAACATTCCAACTGACTCCATTTTCAGAAAACGAAATCTGTAACAAACATAAACTTTTAGGCACCGCTTTACAAGCAGAGCCAAATACAATGAAAGTCCCAACTATGTATTGGCTTCCGAAGCTACACAAAACCCCTTACAAATATAGATTTATTTCGTCTTCAAGCCATTGTTCAACTACTAAATTGTCTATTCTTCTAACCAGCACACTTGGTACAATTAAAAACCTGATAATAAATTGTTCAAATAAGGCCTTCGAAAATAGTGGAATAAATTACTTTTGGAGTGTCAAGAACTCGTTGGAAGTACTTGATAAATTGCATGCTTATATTGGTGATTTTGAATCTGTTCAAAGTTTTGATTTTTCTACCCTGTATACCACATTGCCTCAAATTCTCATTAAGAAAAAATTCACACACCTAATTAAATGGGCATTCAAAAAATCAGAATGTGAATATATATGTTCAAACTCTTTTAGGTCATTTTTTAGTAGCAATAAACAAAAAAACTATGTTAATTGGACATGCTTTGATACTATATATGCCCTTGAATTTTTACTAGATAACATTTTTGTTCGCTTTGGAGATTCCGTATATCGTCAGATTATCGGAATTCCAATGGGAACTAACTGTGCACCACTTATTGCGGACCTGTTTTTGTATTGTTATGAGTTACAATTTATGACAAAAATAAGCAAAGACCCATCGAAACAACATCTGATAAACAAATTTAATAATACTTTTAGATATTTGGATGATATTTTGGCTCTCAATAATGACGACTTCAGTATGTATATTAATGAAATTTATCCTGTTGAACTTACTTTAAATAAAGCTAATACTAACAATGACCACTGCCCTTTTCTCGATCTTGATATCTATATCACTAATGGAAAGCTGAATACTAAAATTTATGATAAAAGGGATGATTTTTCATTTCCTATCGTTAATTATCCGTTTTTAGATGGTGACGTTCCCTTGTCACCATCTTACGGTGTTTATATATCTCAACTTGTACGATTCGCTCGTGTATGTAACAATGTTTTAGATTTTAACGAGAGAAATTTATGTATTACTGAAAAATTATTACACCAGGGTTTTCGATATCACGAACTAGTCAAAACATTTACTAAATTTTATCATCGGTATAAAGACATCATTCGTAAATATAGCTCAACATGCAGACTTCTAATACGTTCAGGTATTTCACATCCAATTTTTTATGGTAATATTCTTTATAAAGCACAAAGGTGTCAGTATTCACCTCAGAAACTTACAAAACCTTTGAATAGACTTATTAAGAAGGGATATAATTACGATACTGTTGTCAAGTCATTAAAGATTGCATATTTTGGCGTTAATATTGAGTCACTGATAAGGTCTTTGCATCGGAACTAAACACATTTATTCTAAAAACAGTTGTTGGCATGACACGGGTTATGTTCTTCTCATATATGTTATGATGGTATGATACTAAACCCCTAACGGGAAGGATTGTGCCTGATGTTCATATGATGAAATCATAATCTTTCAGTCAGTTTAATTGAAGTCTGGAGCTGGCATGTCAGTTAACTGCTAGTAGTCTGTTGTTATTTATGTATTATTGTCATTTTGTTTATTTTCTTTGGTTACATCTCCTGACATCAGACTCGGATTTCTCTTGAACTGAATTTTAATGTGCGTATTGTTATGCGTTTACTTTACTACATTGGTTAGAGGTATAGGGGGGGTTGAGATCTCACAAACATGTTTAACCCCGCCGCATTTTTGCGCCTGTCCCAAGTCAGGAGCCTCTGGCCTTTGTTAGTCTTGTATTATTTTAATCTTAGTTTCTTGTGTACAATTTGGAAATTAGTATGGCGTTCATTATCACTGGACTAGTATATATTTGTTTAGGGGCCAGCTGAAGGACGCCTCCGGGTGCAGGAATTTCTCGCTACATTGAAGACCTGTTGGTGACCGTCTGCTGTTGTTGTTTATTTGGTCGGGTTGTTGTCTCTTTGACACATTCCCCATTTCCATTCTCAATTTTATGATACATATTTAAATTCATTTCTGAATAGTAAAATGAATGAACTTCAGTTAACTGTGAATGTAGAATTTTTTGCAGTGTTAGAAAGTGGGGAAAATTATAAAAAGGCTATCATTATCCCTTATGGGCCAGGAAATACTACCGTGCCACCTACAGCACAATTGAATAATGAACTATGCGTCACACTAATTTGGATTAAGTTTGTAATGGTGTTGTTTGATGTATTTTGTAACCATTACACGAATATTAATATGGAATTTTGTTTGCAATGGACCGGTGTACTTATTTGTATTTTATAACCAATGCTTTCTTCTAAATCAAACTGTGAAAAAACAAATGAATCATTTGATTTTAACATAAATATTATATAAATGAACTAGGTGATTAATGTCTTTACTTTTACATACATACAGAAAAGAAAAATAGAATCAAAACCACAAATGATAAAACATCAAACAACATCAAAGCAGAATAACAGATGAAACATCCTAACAAAAAACATGAAGGGTGATACTCGACGTGTCTATTATCAATGCGATTGTACACTCAGCAAAACAGTCATTTCAGTATTATTTCATGTTCGGTACTTAGAAGACCAGACGACGTAGATGGTAACACACAATATAAGACGTGAACGAAATGTCGTTAGCTAGTTTAGACATGGACACATCGTAAGGATCAACCGATTCGTGATGGTGTCCATAAAATTGAATCAGTGTCTTTTCAGTCCTAATAAATCTATTGAAGCAGTTTCTAACCCTAACCCTAACCCTAACCCTAACCCTAAACCCTAACCCTAACCCTAACCCTAACCCTAACCCTAACCCTAACCCTAACCCTAACCCTAACCCTAACCCTAACCCTAACCCTAGCACACTCCTTTATATGAAGTCCATATAGTGTAAACATGCAAGAGCATAACGTTTTATCTGAAATATGTAAATACCATACGATAGGGAGAAGAGGGTATTTTACTGCTGAGAAATGGTAACTTGATAATTGAAAAGTTGAAATCGTCCCGTTTGTCATAGATTTTAGTGTGAAGTCATCCATCTGTGTCCATATTGAGTAAAATATCAAGGTAAGAAGAAGTCCTCCAAGTATCAGTCGTATCCTTAATTTCAAGTTCACTGGGATATATGAGATGTTAGTACTGGCTGAAATACGAGTTTTGTTTTAGTGAAAGGACATCATCAATATATCTGAAAGTAAAATTAAAGAATTTCGCAAGGTGCTTTTTCTTTTTGTCTTTTAGAAGGTTTTGAACGAATTCTGCTTCATACGAGTACAAAAAAAAAATCAGCCAGTAGGTGTGCACAATTAGTACCCACTGGAATACCGACTGACTGTTGAAATATCAATCCTCTAAACTCAATAAATATATTGTCGATTAAAAAGTTCAGCATTTTAATAATGTAATCTTCAGTATATTTGCTGGTAGAATCAGTGTGGGTTTTCACAAAATAAGAATGATTATATACCAAAGCAAGAAATTTATATCTACGATTCCAATTTTTATAGAAAAGGCTCTGTTAAATGTGATGGTGAAGTCGATCTTTTTATTGAGCATTGGGGAAAAGTAGTGCAAAATTTAGAAGTAGATCTTTAGAATTTTTAAGAATCAACATCTGATTGACACACCACTGGAGGAATATATCTCATCACAATATTTTTTAAGGGCCATCTGTTACTGTAAATATAATAGTAGTCATCACCTTAGATAGGTGTTTAGAAGAACATCTTGATGATCCGGCTATGTATGCTTCTTTAAAAGCAGTTTTGTGAAATTTTGGTATCCAGTATAATGACGGTCGATTTTCATCGTTTTCTTTGATGTTAATACCAAACAGAAAGAAGGACAGATATGTGATTTTGTAAAATTTCATCCTTTGTAAACGATGTTTAAGAAGATGAATGATTACCAGTTCTGCTGTTTATTCCAATCTCTGTTTTAAGACATTCCAAGTAATGGTTTTTAAATATGAAGACAAAACTATTGGAGGCTTTATCTGCTGGAACAACGACATATTTGTTATGCAAAGAGAATAAACCATCAACAACCTCCGGGTTCTTGAAAGGGTTAGAAACCCTTGTGCTCATAGTACATTGTTGTTTCGGAATGTATTTATAAATGTACAAAGATATGTTAATTTGAAAATGAGAAATGTCAACTTGCAGATGGAAATGAAAAATGACTAGTTTCAAATAACAAAATCTTAACAACAGAATGTTCATACTATTATATCATCAGGGGGCAATCATACACTTTGATATGGAATACAAAGTGAGTTTCGCACATTTCTAACAGATTCATTAGCATATGCACTTGAAATATTTCAGATTATAAGCTACTTCGTGTCTAGAAAATGTTACTTCCTTTGTTATTTTAAAGACACATTGTTTACTGATTTGTGAAACATATGATTGATAAGGGTTTATATGTGAAATTAGGGATATAATAAGATACTTCAAGCTTAGAAAATATTTTTTCTGGTTTCATCTTCAAGATTATTTTACACTGATTTCAATAATATGATTTCTATGTACTTTGACTTGTAATAAAGTAAAGAATCAATCATGTTCAGTTTACAGAAGGTCACATCCGGTTCCGAAATATAGCGGACTTAACACCTATTCCCCAAAAATATCGTTTTCTGTATATAAAAAAAAAGAAGGCGTGGTATGATTGCCAATTAGCAAACGTTCAACAAGAGATCAAAATGACACAGAAATTAACAACTATAGGTCATCGTACGGCCTTCAATGAACTTTTGTTTCAAATAAGGGAGATTATTAGCTGCATCCGGTTAACAACGGGTCATGTCGGTGTCATTGTCTATGTGATTGTATGCTGATTCCAAAAATGTATAGCCTCTAATTAAGTTATCTTCCTATGAGTAAGAGTAAACATGGCTACATCCGGTCTGCATAAGGTCACTTCATGTTGGTAATTTTCAAGAACATATGGCATCTTTACCTTTGTAAAAGACCCCATGGCGTATTCATGTATCAGCACAACACTACAACCAATAAGCCTTAAATTTAACGATGTAAGGTCAGGGCTATAAATTCTGTAAGATATTATCCGATAGCTTTGGACAGAGTGTACAATTTCCTTTTTTTCAAAACCCCAAACATTTTGCATCAGTTCTTTTGTACCTAGCATTTATGTATGCCTATTCTGTGTGTATGTGCCTGTCCCAAGTAAAAAGCCTGTAATTCAGTGGTTGTCGTTTATTTATGTGTTACATAAGATGTCTTTCAACATAAAAGTGAAAAACATTACTAGATCAATAGCAGACATAAATGTATGTCTCCACTAAGTTTAAGCTGAAATATGTTATGCTGAAATTGACTGTAAGGAAACCAATTGAACACCAACTGAATTGAAATAGTGGTTGTTTCTTCCAGTAGTCAACACTTCTGTGCTAACATGAATTATCATTGATATGGTCATAATTATAAATTAACCTTTTACAAAACTGTATTTGGCAAAACTTTTAGGAATTTTGCTCCTCAACATGCTCAATGCTCTTCAACTTCGTACATTATTTGGCTTTTTTTTTTACTTTTTTGGATTGAGCGTCACTGATGAGTCTTTTTGTAGACGAAACGCGCATCTGGAGTAAATACAAAATTTAATACTGGTATCAATGATGAGTTTATTCTTAGAATTATTCTACCATACAATACTATAAATTTATTGTATGACTTATCGTCTTGTCCAATTGATTCACCTATATATTAAATACGGAATGAGGGGGAACAAAAATATTGAAACTTTTAAACATATAAAGATAAAAAAAAAAACCACACACACACACACACACAAAACCATACATAATTGACCTTGTGCATCGATAATTTGACTCTTATAAAATAGTAAATATATGAGTATTTAACTTTGGGTGTACTACCTAAAGCAGACTGCTGTAGCGTGGGTATCATGCAACTAATATGTCACCCTGTGCAGATAATATTGATGTTATTCATAGCAGACAATAAAGTATCAAACAAACAACTGACTGAAATACACTGTAAGGATAAAAGAACAATATACGATACAAAAAACTAGATTTTGGTCATGTATTTCTACTGCATTTGTATCTTGTAAATATAGAAATATTTCTCCTAATTAAGATTTAATAATATGAAAACTGGAGATGCGAGGTATACAACAAAGAGACTCAATTAAAAGAAATAAATAACAAGCAATCAGATTACTTCATTAATCTTTCGCAATCCTTGTATATTAAAAGCATGCCATAATATCAACAAACAACAACATTAAAGTATTATCGCTTTATTTTGATACTGATCTCTGTGTATTTTCTTCATATCTTTTTTTGCTTAGGGTTTAACTGAAAAACAAATATATATGTATTAGAATTTAAATTAATTAACCAAAAAAATCGATTTTGAAGTTTTGAGTCAACGTACTGGTTTTCGAAGCAATCAGAACGCCTAAACAGTCATTACCTATAATGTAATACAAGTTCCGAACTGAATTATCTAAATGATTTTATCAATGCAAAAACATTTAAAAATGTATTTATTATATCTGGAATTTAACAGGTAAACACAATAGATTTACATACGATATTGGTTTTGTTCATAATTAAAAGCCGTACAATTATCTTTTGTCGCTTTCATCCGATGGATATTTTTTCTCATTGAAAATCATGCCATTTCTAAAGTGTTATTTCTAATTCCTTATTTTGATTATATAAATCTACAAAATTTCATTATAATTGATATGCAAACTATTCATTTGATTTAGTTACCTAAATAAATCGAGTTTCTATAGAAACCTCCACACATTCGATTTGGTTCACCAGCACACGGCATGTTACAATCTGATTCCTGTACCCTTGGATACTTTTTGTTTTCTAAGTTATTTCCACAAAGACAATATGTCGCATACTGAAATGCAAAACAAAAATTAATGTCTACAAATGTATATGATTTGCACAAAATATTAAAGAATACATAGACGTATTTCAAGGATATGGAAATTCTACAAAGTGACGTCACAGTGGTAAACTAAATCCATATTTTATATGAACTATATTATTTGGTATCTGTTTTTATGTATCAGCTTTGCCTCAATCATGTTTGAGAAATAAATATCTGCAATTGTATAACAAATTATAACGAGTTTAGGCCGAACACAAATATCTTTTTTAAAATACGTATCTGATTTATCATGTTCATGAACTTTAAAAACTTGTTTTAAATCATATCTACCTGCAAGCCCGTGTATTTATATCCTTTACAATGTTCACGGCATTTAGCCAAGGTTATAGTATTCCCCAAGGAAGATATTTTATATTTAAGTTGCCGATACCTGTCATCCACGTAACATCCAATGTAACCTAAAATATACATTTTACAAAACTTAAAAAATTAAAATAAAAAAAACAAAAACAAATAAAGCTCATTTATAATGTTATTTTTTTTTAAATCCCATTCCCGTGTTATATTTTTTATTTCTAATCGTCGTTAAATTAATCATGTTAATAGTTTATTGTCAATAAGAAAACTTTCAGAATCAGAAAAAAATCACACAGGGTTTTGAGATACCATTAATAATTAACATTGTGAGATTGTATTTGTTTCCACTTATTAACAACAAGTATGTCCGACCAACTATAATCAGTGTCAATAATCAAGAGATCGAGAGACGAGGTTTGCTATAACATGTATAACGTGCAGATCTGTTAGCAAATAACGAATTTCCAAACTGATTTGTAACCGAGCTGTCAACAATGTGCATATTAATTGTGACATTGCGTATTGTTAAAGTAATTCAAATTACCAATTCCACGTCAAATGTAAAGACAGCGCACGTTGTTTGATTCCTATATGCATCTACATTATTTCAGTGTGCACAATTATTGAAATGGTATATAGAAGTTATGTCTTACGAATACAAACCATCAGCCAAGCCATTTATCGCCTTACTAAGGTCTTTTAGTCTTGATTTAACTGCTTCCAATTTCTCCATGGTAATACTGACCACCGGTTTGGGTTCTCCTAGAATTGCAACTATTGCAAGTTGTAAGAATGCAATAAGAACTACAAAGGTCTTCATTCTGTTGATCGACGTCAACGATGCCAGGAAAACTTGATTTTAAAATGATAAACAACATTATATACATAATGCATGCAAAGGTATTGATTTCTACTGCGGCTGTTGTGTGATATGGATATATATCGTATACATATGTAGGTAATTAGAAAAAGGGTTAGATGAAATAAAATCAACGATTCCACGTTGAAAATGACATACCGGCAACTTCTGGACGTTTCCACACATTTGGACTTAACACCGGCCACTTTTAGGAAAATACCCGCAAACACAATACTTTCATGCAAATCATGTTAGAAAAAAATAACCCTTATGACCGCCGGCACATACAGTTTTATCATAAATAAAAATTTCTTTGTTTAATATCTAGGTGACGAGGGAAGTAAAAATGAAAAATTCTTTGTTTCACCAAAAAAGTAAAGGGGGATTGAAGTGGGAACAACCTCATGTTCACACCCTTAAGTACAAGACGGGAATCATATGAAGAGGGTAGGAAACAAGGGATAATCTATGCCTCACTGACAAAAAAAAAATGTAAGGGAGAGAGAAGTGGGAATCATCCCATGTTCACTTCCTCAATTACAGGGGTCAGTGAATTAAGTCACTAAACGAATTAAAGAATTAAGTCACTAAATGAATTGAAGAATTAAGTCACTAAATTAATTTAAGTATTCTTTTTTTTAAGTTTCTCAAAATTGCTTCACCTCAATTTAACAGTTTTATTGATAGTAGTACTTTTAACTCTCAACCAAACATCACACAAACTATTATTGACTTAATTGATTGTAGATTTCAGCTGTATACATTTTTTTACGCCTGTGTTTTAAGAGGGAACAAATTATGGTATACCGTTGTCTTGATCGTCTGTCTGACATTATCAGGTGGTACAATAACTACCACCTGCTATCACCATTTTACAAGACACTTTGGTAAATTGATTATGAATAGATATCTATTGTCGTCTCGATTTTTAGAAATTTCTCGCAAATTTTATGAAACTTATATGCAATGCTTATTACCACAAAACATAGATCAAGTGTGAATTTGTGTGGCCTCACCTTTACTGTTCTAGAGTTATGCCCCTTAATTTAAATGCAAAAATTGCTGAATTTATTTTCTCCTTTCTCTAAACTTTCGTTTGCCTCAAACAAACGTAATGAAACTTACCAACAAAACTTAATACCACAAAACTCAGATTAAGCACACAATTGGGTAGTGTCACTTTTACCGTTCCTGAGTTATGTACCGCTTTAATCTCATATATGCAAGCAGGGTTATGATATGTTTCCAATGAACACATATCCCTGTTATCTTATCTGGTGCCTGTTAACACAACAATAAATGTCGTAAAACTTTGTGTGAATAAATATTGAGGACATATAATTTGAGCTTAAAGTTAGTTTTTTTCTGTATCATCCATACTCCCTTCAACTTGAACAAGTATTTTATTAGCATGTACATATACAATGCGATCTGAACCTCGTATGGGAAAGATTATCAAATAGTGTGATTTAAGAACTTAACTGTATTATGTTGTATATTTCAGACACCTTGTCCATAAAGAATTGTTAGCAGTAAAATCTATACAGATACATGTACATTACAAAATGTTTTGTTCTGATTGGTGTAATAAACTCAATAAATAATTGCCTACTAGTGTGCTTCGACCTTAATATTTGGTTTTCTTTTGTTTTTGTTTGTGTGCATCTTAGTGGGGTTGGGGGAGAGGGGGTAGAGTAAAATGAGTGGTAAAACTTCTAGTTTAGTAACATGTATGACAAATTTGTTGATGCATACGGCTAGCCTGTAATTCAGCGGTTGACAATTATTGTCTTTAAAATTAAGAACAGAAGTACACAAAAGGGTTTGCATATTCCATATTTCCCCATAACGGACGAGTCTGAATCGGATTAACATCCACCTGTAGTATGAGAGTACTCAGACTTTTGTAAACACAAGTTACCCAAGTACAGGGAAAAAGGACGGATTTATTAGAAGTAACATAATTTAATCATTTACATAATCAACGTTTTTTGGCTTTATGATTAACATCGTTGAATGGTTTTAAAAAACTATTGCTTTGAACTTCAACTTTTCAGTATTATTATGATTATTTTAAAAATTAATCCCTTGACGGACATCAGTTACAAACGGTCAATAAATGTTTTGCAAATATGACATTTGGTTATAGAGATTATTTGCCAGCAATCAGGAAACATATTTTTATATTGAAGACCAGACTAATATATATTTTTTTCTAAACAACCTATGATACAAATTTAAATCAAAAAGTTCCAGATGCTATAGCTTATTCTAAATAATCATGTAGTGTTTCTATAGGTTTTCATTCCGATAATGAAAACAAATACCTTGTATATCCCGCGGGAATATCTAAAACGCGGAAGTCGCAAAACACGGAAATGTTAATTTACATGTAATGTCTCTAGAACGGCGCAATATAAATTAGAAATTGAAACGGGTTGTTGACATTGCATGTCAATTGCGCGTTTTAGATATTTCCGCGGGATATACAAGGTATTTGTTTTTTTCATTTTCGGAAGCTCTTTTGAATTTTCATGTCAATTTTAGAAAAAACGTTGTATAATGTGTCTTTGATTTCGGTTTTATCAGCTCTTCAACATTTGCATGTGGGTAAATTTTAATACAATATTCCATGACATACCATGAATACTGACCAGTTCAATATTTTGAACTAAAAGAACTTTTGACACACTTTTTTAAACCAGACAAAAAACTTGTTGTTTTGTATACTAATATTGCTTTATTTTATAAAAATTCGAGTACAATATATCCCTGGTTACCAAATTTACTGATTTGCCTACTACCATATGATTTTCATTATAAAGTCCAAATATGGCAAAGGTTGTTGATGCGGACAAACAATTTGTTATACAACACATTCTGAGATGTCAAAGCTACTGATTTTTGTGACGGTTAAGTATTATGAATACAATAGAAAATGTTGTTACTCTAAACTACGGAAGCCGATAAGGGCCATTCAAAAAAAAAAATTATGTCGTAATTTCGACATAACATGTCGTTATAACGACATCGCTATGTCGTAATTTCGACATAACATGTCGTTATAACGACATCGCTATGTCGTAATTTCGACATATCATGTCGTTATAACGACATCACTATGTCGTTATAACGACATCGCTATGTCGTAATAACGACATCGCTTAATATGAAAGAATATGTATTATGATTGCCAAGAGAATAAATGACACAGATATTAACAACTATACGTCATCATAATGCCCCCAATAATTAGAAAAGCACCCGCATAGTCAGCTATAAAAGAGGGAGGAAAGATACCAGAGGGAGAGTCTCCGAAATGCTGTGATGCGGACAGTGTTATTATTCAATTATTAGCTCCCTTGGTAAAACTCCAAATTTCATATTTAGTGCATGTTATTGATAAATAATTTACATGATGCTTAATAAGTATATATTTGATAATTGCATAGCTTTGCTATTTGAATTCATTGGTTAAAGATATTTATTTATATTGTAAAGTTTAATATTTGCATCGTCGCAAAATCTTTGGATACCTTCTTTGAATACCTTCAGTGAGAAACTTATATATTTTATAATATACAATCAAGGTTAAACCGACCGTGCGAGGGCTGAAAGGCCAGTCAAGGTCGTAAAACACTTTCATATATATCGAGGTTAATAAGTTAACGAATATGAAATGGTGGTCCAGACAGTATGTAGATAATACTATGTGAATATGCGAGCCTGTCTCGCCAGCTAAGCATCCCATATCCCTCAAAATAAGCGCATACTACATGGCTTCTTGTAATAAGGGTGAATTAAAGTTTCAATTGCTTTAATGCTACTTTCAAACGTTGGGCACGTTATTCCTACAACACGTTACACTTAAAATGTGACGTCGAAGAGGGTCTTTGACTTCGATTCATTTTTGTAAGTTTAATTCGTTTTTTTATATTGTTGGTTGATTCTGGTTCTGTTCGTTTTGTGATGTCATTTTATCAAAAAATTACCTCGAGTTGTGGAAATCGATATAATAATGTTTACCCTTTAAGTTATTTCAACTTAAAATGCAGTACTGTCGCAAGTAATGTAGGAAGGAAAGATGGGAAGGAATACATGTATACGGTTTTCATATTTTTTTTTATCATAGGATGTTTAACTTTCAAGTTGCATATCATCTGTCATTGTAAAATTTCTATATCTTAATTCATCACCAATATAAATATATCTGACACTTTGCAAGTAAATCGAACATTTTTTTCCCTTGGTTAAATTTGAATAGAATGGTATTTTCCCTGACATATAAGTTGTCGAAATACACCCCTTCAATTACTTGAACCTTGGCTTGAGAATTATTTCCCAGTCATCTTCAGATATATACATTTTAAAATATAGTAATCTACTCCAGGGTCGTCCGCGAAAACGGCAAATAAAAATATAATCCCAGTTTTTTTTTTAATTCGATGAAATGGTTTTCGTTGCTGTTTGGGATTCGTCTTTCAATTACCTCCATTTCATGCACAAGTTTATATTGACGAAAAGTTCCGGCTTCGCTAGTACAGGAATTACTTTCATCGCGAAATAGCAGGACAAATCGCGAAGTAAAACATTCCGTGAACTGGTATTAAGTCTTTTGTTATTGGTGATTTCACTGAAGTGACGACTTTAAATGATCAATTTCGGAGTACTTCCGTAACATACATTTCAATTTATTTTATATAATGGGATTTCCCCCCCCCCCCCATTTCCAAATTCTTTAAATAAATCGTTAAAAGCTATACAATTAATATAAATTGCAAAATTTAACCTGTGTCGAACCTATGCCCCCGGGGGAGTCTTTAGCAAAATCCACAATTTTTTTTTCGGCAGCAATCATTAACATCTTTCTCCAAATTTCATAACACGATTTGTTTTAATTATCATAAACTTTTAATTGAAATTTTAGCACATTTAACGTCGGAAATTAGCGTCTTTAGGATTTTAGACGTTTTCAGACATTTGGAAAAATTGGCTACCGTTTTGTAATGTATGAAAGCATTTTATTCCTTTAAGACCCAAATATGTAGTTAATAAGGAAAGAATCTTGGCATTTTTTACTCTTCGTATATCTATAACTTTTGTTTTGATCAATTATAAAAAAAAAACGCCTTAACTGCTTTGAAAAATGAAATATCAACTTGGACAAAATGGCTACCGTTTGAAAAACGACTGTGTAGAGAAGATTTTTATTGAATAAGCAATATTTGAACTCACATGAGGCAAATATTTGTACTTAAATTTGTTAGATATTATTATTGTCTTACTATTTTTATTCATTTTCTACTATAATATGCAGTCGAGTCAAATGAAATTTGGTAAAATAACGGCTTTAACGCCACAAAGAACCGACACATGTCGTTGTTCCTGTCAAGAATCAAGAAGGTCAGAGAATAAGAAATAGGATCACTACACATAAGAGTTAAAACAGTTTTTCATAAATGTAACGTTGGATGGGGACATCCGTTTTTTTTCACATAGCTTTCTTTTTTTAATCCTCAAATATACTAGATATTACTTAGGAGATGATCAAGAGCTGTAAAAACATAATTTAAAACATATATTGAATTTGTTTTAATATTGGTTCGTGTTTTCTAACATTTTTATTTTGTTTTGCAGATGAAATTTCGAAGATTCTGTTTTAAATCCTAGGGGTTGTAGGAACATCGCGCGTGCCCAACGTTTGAAAGTAGAAATAGAGCTATCAATATTTTAATACACCCTTATACCAAGAAGCCATGTAGTTTGCGCTTATTTAAAGGAGATGGAAAGCTTGGCTTGACTTGGGTGTACAATTTCAGTCCTCTAAAAATTCCACATTTGATTTACGACCGGTATCTTGGTAATTTCAACGACTTTTGCTGACTATACAGCCCTAGCATTATGGGCCATGTTCATTTAAATTGGTATCTATAACATATATAACTTTCTCATTGAAGATATCCAAAGAAGGTAACCAAAGATTTTGTGACGATGCAAATATTAAACTTAACAATATAAATAAATATCTTTAACCAATGAATTCAAATAGCAAAAGCTATGCAATAAACAAATATATACTTATTAAGCTTCATGTAAATTATTTAACAATAGAATACATTAAATATGAAATTTGGAGTTTTACCAAGGGAGCTAATAATTGAATAATAACACTGTCTGCCACACAGCATTTCGGGGACTCTCCCTCTGGTAGCTTTCTTCCCTCTTTTAAAGCTGACCATGCGGGGGCTTTTAAAATTATCGTGGACATTATGATGACGTATAATTGTTAATTTCTTTGTCATTTAGTCTCTTGCCAATCATAATACATATTCTTTTGTATAAAGCGATGTCGTTATTACGACATAGCTATGTCGTTAAAACGACATAGTGATGTCGTTATTACGACATGATATGTCGAAATTACGACATAGCGATGTCGTTATAACGACATGTTATGTCGAAATTACGACATAGCGATGTCGTAATAACGACATGTTTTGTCGAAATTACGACATGCTATGTCGTAATAACGACATAAAATATTTTTTTTGAATGGCCCTTATCGGCTTCCGTACTAAACTGACGCGAAAGAAATTTTGTATTCTTTGTGTGCCACTATTGTTGTACAAGGATTATCTTACAGCTTTTTCTGATTGCTTCTGTGATGTTCCTGATTATAGTTTTTCCCGAAACGAAATCCCGGTCCGCAATACAACCTGAAAATGATTTACACAATTATTACATATATACGTAGACAATACAAGAATGGATGTTCTTAAGATATTGTCGATGACGTTATACCAAATCGCTTTAGAATGCGTTACAAACAAAAACGTTCTTGTATTAATCATTCTATTTCCTTCATAATGTCAATGCCAATGTATCAAAAACAATAACTAGTTCAAAAATTCAAGTATGGAAATATATTCAGCTCGTGACCGAACAGCACTGATAATTCGTTCATACGTGAAATAATGTCTGGTTCGGTCAATCGTTGATTCTAATGCAATTTGTATGTGACAATTTTTTTTCATTGGCTAAAAGTTGCCGTCAAATCCACAGTTGACCAGCCGTAACTCGCCGTTTCAGAATCTAATGCATTCTGGGTAATATTTTCTAAAGTGTACACCAAAACGTCGTGATTGGTTAAAACGTCCTTAACAATGGAAATTCAACCAATGACGTGACGTTATTTTCATTTTGGGGTACAAACAATGAAATTACCCATAGTCCTTTAGATTCTGAAACGGCCAACTAAGGAGGGACAATTATTTTGAAATGATTGAATCAACAAATGTTCGAATACTACTATATAATCCAAAAAAAAACAACACCTACCTCGAATTTGCCGTTTTAAAGTTATTTTATCCGAATTTGAAGCGTACAGGTAACTTAATAACCTCCAGTTTGTAAGTTTTCATTTGTCTGACGTCATGTTTACCCATGACGTCTTTGCGCCAAAATCATTCATGAAGTTTCGCGGTTTTTTTTTACTTGTCAAATTTAGACATTTTTCCAAGTTTTATCGTGTTATTTCTTTTTGAAATGCATTAGAATCGGAATAACAGTACTGTAGTTGAAGAGTTGCCACCGTCAATTTTGATTTGACGGTCGCAAATCTCCGTTTTACTGTCTCCGCTACGCGTCGCCAGTAAAACTGCATTTGTGACCGTCAAATCTACAATTGACGGTGGAAACTCTTCAACTACAGTACTGTTATTCCTGAAATGTTTTTTCTATATTTGAATTTGTGGATTAGAATTTCTATGACTCTTATTTATTTGAGTGAAGTGTTATCAGATACCCAAATTGTATTCACCATCAGATATATTTGCTGTTTATTATCGACAGGAAATCAATTATTATCATGTTAAATAATAAATTAAATTATAAAATATTTGATTTTTTTTCTAAAATGTTTTTTGTACTTTAGGGAGCAACCATTTAACTTCGAAAAAGGGGGGTATGTTTTTTTTGTCTGAGACAGAAAATATTTATTATTTAGTTTTTCGACGCTATCAATCACATCATTTTTTTTTACCAAATTTAACACTATAAGGTATGGGGAAAACCTGGATTCAGAATAATTTTATGTAATCTGCTTGACCAAAATATTTTTTTCATCAAATTGAGGATCAGAATATTTTTTAGGAAAAAACCACAACCCAACCCCCTCCCCTTTTGAAGTTAAATGGTCGTTCCCTTCGTGTTAACTATTACAGACATGGGTTTTTTTCTGTCTTTAACAGTATTCGATACATTCTTAATGGTAGCATTGGGTCTCTGATATATTTGACAAATGACTCATCTTTAATGAACTCAAAATCTGTAGGATTATTTTCAAGTTTCTAGTGGCGTTTTATTAATATATGGCCTATTTGTGCAAGTGATCTTGAAATCTAAGTTCTTCTCTTATCAATGTCATCTGTCATGTTTACAACATTTAAAAACATTTCAATCGCCTTGCAGGTAGCATCCAAGACATCTTTTATTCTATGTTCAGTTCTTTGCCTTTGTAGTGAATCGACATGACGATTCCATGCCTCCGCAATGTAATACGACCATACTATTTTGTATGGATATTTGCTGCAGATGATTTGGGCCCTTTCAAATTGTTGAACGGCTGTGATTTTGTGAAGAAAGTATTCGTTTGTTCTACTGCATTGGATAGATTGTTCTAAATTACTGATAGTTTGTTTGTTGTGGAAAATACATTTTTGAAGCACTTATCTTCGTTCTTTTTGCTTCTGTGGTGTTCTGCCTGCAGCAGCTTGTGTGCATCAGTTAATTTGCTGCTTGCAATGTTTTCAATATTAGCTGACATATCGTGCACCAATGCATACCCAAGCGTTGTTTACATCTTTCTGCGTCCGATAGTCTATGCAATCCCTTATAAATCTGTTCTAGATCGGAAAATGCGTTTAAATTGTTTTTATTTTCCCTTATAATATGGCCAATAGTGGCACCAGGAAAGGCCTGAGTTGTACACCCATCTATTCCACTAACATATTTAGGTATAGACGCTGACACAATGGTCGCCCTTTTTTCAAAGAAATTCCCTGTAAAAATTTATAATAAAACATCTGAAATATGTGCCGTCATCTTTTCTGCTACTGAAATCTTATCATCTAATGAAAATTTTAAATATCTTTTATAAGCATCGCTTTTCCAATCTCCGTACAATTGAATTAATTCAGTAGGTACTTCGGCTGCAAAAGCCCAGCTAGCCCCCCCTCGCCTAAAACTATGTGTAGAATATGAACAAGCATCTAAACCATCTCAGTAATTAACTGTCTCAATATTGTCTGAAATTGTCTATACGTGACAGGTACACATAATTTATGTTTTATAAAACAATAAGCTGGACTCTTATCAGAAGTACAAACTAAAGACTTCATATTCAAAAAAGCTTGAACGGGACACAATGGAGAATCTGGTATCGAGACTAAAGGTATCAATAATTCTCTCTCACCAAACTGAATGGTTTTCGACCATTTAACACTTATCAATAATAGATTGTGAGAGTCACTCTACCCATACCAGCAACAAACAAAACGATAATTAACCTTCCAGAAACTATCTGTTTATTAGTATAGTTCAAAACATAACAGTTTTCTACTTTGTACCATGAGTGGTCAAGATAGTGAAGGTTACAATACACCATTAAATTTTATGGGCGCAGCCATTTTATGAGCATAACATGGTATTCAGAATTAAGAGTATGGCTAATCCTGATTGGTCGATATGTGCGCCCGTTATTTTTTATTATTAGAGACTTCGTGCACTCTGCTTTATACAAAAGGCAAAATAAAAATTATTCCGTAGCCCTAAAGGCACTGAGATGACTTTTCAACGCTAGGACAAGACACATATTTTTAAGAGCAAAATTAATAGGCATGGGAGATAAGTACAAAATACGCTAAGAAAAGCAACGCGAACCTATATTTTTTGGACCAAAAAATACTGTCCTAATAATTTTTCTTTGATTCTAGCAAGGTTTCGTTAAGAAAATCAACTTTCTAAAGTCTGTATCTCGAAAAAGGCTACCATTGTCGCCTATGGGGAAATTAATTGTTTATTTCAATCTATACAGCATCGACATTTCTTTATCATAGTGCTCAAAAAGTGTCAAAAACAGCCATATTACTTGACATTTGATGTGAAACCGTATTTTTTGGTGACAAATGAAATATTCATTATCTTGTTTTTAAGCTATAGTCTGTTTCATATTTGTATTGCGTTTTACCTTAGAAACAAGGGTGGGCTCGACTTTTGACTTACTGTGGAGCGAATATGTCATTTTTTGAAGTTCTGTTGATTTGTTCGAAAAGAGCAAGTACACATCTAGAGTTTGCGAATATAAATCGATTTTTAAACATAACAATCTCGACCCAAATGCTGTTATCGAAATTACCAAATTCAGCGAAAATGTACGGAAATGATCCCCTTCGAACATTGAAATGTTCACACGAATAACAAATAAAAGAATAAGAATAGGCATGCCATATTGTAGTTAACAAACAGTTATCGATGTTAAAACACAAATTTTTACACATATTCCATATTTTGAAATGCTATAGTCTGTTTCAAAAATGTACTTTTTTCCGAAAATGGTTTCATTTAAAACTGTTGTTCGAAATTCACCGTAGTAGTTACATATTGGATTGGTTTTGGTATCAATATAATCAGTACTTGATGATATATAAAGAATCATTGGAGAAAGTAGGCATAATCTTCAGGCCCTTTTTAGCAGTACCGCATTTACTCAAAAAAACAGATTTTTTTTCTTCACATTTTTCGACTGGGGTCACCTCCGATAAAAAATTGTGAAAATTCAGAGAAGATTGCCAGAATGTTTTAAAGATGATTTATTTGTGGCATATATATTTGTGCATCTAACGCACTATGAATTGCACGATACAAGAAAGTATTAAATACCGTATACAGCATCGACATTTCTTTATCATAGTGCTCAAAAAGTGTCAAAAACAGCCATATTACTTGACATTTGATGTGAAACCGTATTTTTTGGTGACAAATGAAATATTCATTATCTTGTTTTTAAGCTATAGTCTGTTTCATATTTGTATTGCGTTTTACCTTAGAAACAAGGGTGGGCTCGACTTTTGACTTACTGTGGAGCGAATATGTCATTTTTTGAAGTTCTGTTGATTTGTTCGAAAAGAGCAAGTACACATCTAGAGTTTGCGAATATAAATCGATTTTTAAACATAACAATCTCGACCCAAATGCTGTTATCGAAATTACCAAATTCAGCGAAAATGTACGGAAATGATCCCCTTCGAACATTGAAATGTTCACACGAATAACAAATAAAAGAATAAGAATAGGCATGCCATATTGTAGTTAACAAACAGTTATCGATGTTAAAACACAAATTTTTACACATATTCCATATTTTGAAATGCTATAGTCTGTTTCAAAAATGTACTTTTTTCCGAAAATGGTTTCATTTAAAACTGTTGTTCGAAATTCACCGTAGTAGTTACATATTGGATTGGTTTTGGTATCAATATAATCAGTACTTGATGATATATAAAGAATCATTGGAGAAAGTAGGCATAATCTTCAGGCCCTTTTTAGCAGTACCGCATTTACTCAAAAAAACAGATTTTTTTTCTTCACATTTTTCGACTGGGGTCACCTCCGATAAAAAATTGTGAAAATTCAGAGAAGATTGCCAGAATGTTTTAAAGATGATTTATTTGTGGCATATATATTTGTGCATCTAACGCACTATGAATTGCACGATACAAGAAAGTATTAAATACCGTATACAGCATCGACATTTCTTTATCATAGTGCTCAAAAAGTGTCAAAAACAGCCATATTACTTGACATTTGATGTGAAACCGTATTTTTTGGTGACAAATGAAATATTCATTATCTTGTTTTTAAGCTATAGTCTGTTTCATATTTGTATTGCGTTTTACCTTAGAAACAAGGGTGGGCTCGACTTTTGACTTACTGTGGAGCGAATATGTCATTTTTTGAAGTTCTGTTGATTTGTTCGAAAAGAGCAAGTACACATCTAGAGTTTGCGAATATAAATCGATTTTTAAACATAACAATCTCGACCCAAATGCTGTTATCGAAATTACCAAATTCAGCGAAAATGTACGGAAATGATCCCCTTCGAACATTGAAATGTTCACACGAATAACAAATAAAAGAATAAGAATAGGCATGCCATATTTGTAGTTAACAAACAGTTATCGATGTTAAAACACAATATTTTTACACATATTCCATATTTTGAAATGCTATAGTCTGTTTCAAAAATGTACTTTTTTCCGAAAATGGTTTCATTTAAAACTGTTGTTCGAAATTCACCGTAGTAGTTACATATTGGATTGGTTTTGGTATCAATATAATCAGTACTTGATGATATATAAAGAATCATTGGAGAAAGTAGGCATAATCTTCAGGCCCTTTTTAGCAGTACCGCATTTACTCAAAAAAACAGATTTTTTTTCTTCACATTTTTCGACTGGGGTCACCTCCGATAAAAAATTGTGAAAATTCAGAGAAGATTGCCAGAATGTTTTAAAGATGATTTATTTGTGGCATATATATTTGTGCATCTAACGCACTATGAATTGCACGATACAAGAAAGTATTAAATACCGTATACAGCATCGACATTTCTTTATCATAGTGCTCAAAAAGTGTCAAAAACAGCCATATTACTTGACATTTGATGTGAAACCGTATTTTTTGGTGACAAATGAAATATTCATTATCTTGTTTTTAAGCTATAGTCTGTTTCATATTTGTATTGCGTTTTACCTTAGAAACAAGGGTGGGCTCGACTTTTGACTTACTGTGGAGCGAATATGTCATTTTTTGAAGTTCTGTTGATTTGTTCGAAAAGAGCAAGTACACATCTAGAGTTTGCGAATATAAATCGATTTTTAAACATAACAATCTCGACCCAAATGCTGTTATCGAAATTACCAAATTCAGCGAAAATGTACGGAAATGATCCCCTTCGAACATTGAAATGTTCACACGAATAACAAATAAAAGAATAAGAATAGGCATGCCATATTGTAGTTAACAAACAGTTATCGATGTTAAAACACAAATTTTTACACATATTCCATATTTTGAAATGCTATAGTCTGTTTCAAAAATGTACTTTTTTCCGAAAATGGTTTCATTTAAAACTGTTGTTCGAAATTCACCGTAGTAGTTACATATTGGATTGGTTTTGGTATCAATATAATCAGTACTTGATGATATATAAAGAATCATTGGAGAAAGTAGGCATAATCTTCAGGCCCTTTTTAGCAGTACCGCATTTACTCAAAAAAACAGATTTTTTTTCTTCACATTTTTCGACTGGGGTCACCTCCGATAAAAAATTGTGAAAATTCAGAGAAGATTGCCAGAATGTTTTAAAGATGATTTATTTGTGGCATATATATTTGTGCATCTAACGCACTATGAATTGCACGATACAAGAAAGTATTAAATACCGTATACAGCATCGACATTTCTTTATCATAGTGCTCAAAAAGTGTCAAAAACAGCCATATTACTTGACATTTGATGTGAAACCGTATTTTTTGGTGACAAATGAAATATTCATTATCTTGTTTTTAAGCTATAGTCTGTTTCATATTTGTATTGCGTTTTACCTTAGAAACAAGGTGGGCTCGACTTTTGACTTACTGTGGAGCGAATATGTCATTTTTTGAAGTTCTGTTGATTTGTTCGAAAAGAGCAAGTACACATCTAGAGTTTGCGAATATAAATCGATTTTTAAACATAACAATCTCGACCCAAATGCTGTTATCGAAATTACCAAATTCAGCGAAAATGTACGGAAATGATCCCCTTCGAACATTGAAATGTTCACCACGAATAACAAATAAAAGAATAAGAATAGGCATGCCATATTGTAGTTAACAAACAGTTATCGATGTTAAAACACAAATTTTTACACATATTCCATATTTTGAAATGCTATAGTCTGTTTCAAAAATGTACTTTTTTCCGAAAATGGTTTCATTTAAAACTGTTGTTCGAAATTCACCGTAGTAGTTACATATTGGATTGGTTTTGGTATCAATATAATCAGTACTTGATGATATATAAAGAA